>CM046675.1:1650333-1677833 GCA_025594165.1 Tamias sibiricus | reverse complement strand
AGGTGTAAAGGTGTTTATCTATAATGCTGGGATTTTATTAGGCTAAAGCATGAGGATTTCAAGTTGGAGAATAAAAAATTAAAGGGGGGTGCATTATTACTCAGTGGTTAAGCATTTTGAGTTCAATCCTTGGTACTAAAATAAAAAATCTTTGAACCTCTTGTCTATTTGTCTATCATAACTATAGACAGCTAGTTTCGGGCCCATTAAAAAACTTTAGACTGTGAGGTGTCTTCAGTATCTGCCATGTCTTTGGTTGTGGGTGTAAGAATTGCATAAAGCTGACCAAAGATGTCCACAGCTTCTATGGTTTTTGAATTACCAAGAGAATACCTGTCTTTGTGCAATCATCTCTTTCTGAAGAGCAGCTAGAAGTTGGGGAATAAAGTACCTTGTTGAACTAGCTTGATACTCTAGAGATTACAGGACTATCCTGTATAGTTTCATCTAAATAGATTATATATTAAATCATTAATATTATTTTCCCCAAATGTTAGGTTCAGATGCCGAGAAACACATTGCTGTTCAGCCACATTGATTCTGGAACTGAAGAGAAAGGCAAAGATGATCTGAATCCTCTTTCCTTTTACCCATCTAGGGAAGATAGATTATAAGGTGTCACGATTTGAAAGGAGAATACACTATTCAAAATAATTAGACAAAAAAAAAAAACCATGCTATTGTCTTTGTGCAAAAATATCCAAGTGAAAACTGACTACATGCAGAATGGAAGACATCAAGGTTTGGGTGGTCACCAAATAGGAACCTGTCCTTGTCTTACTTATGGCCTCTAAAAGTTTATTTACACATATATTTTTCATTTTATTTCTATTGAACTTTGGTGCCATAGAAGATTGTCTACATTTTAAAAAATCTACTTCAGGAGCCAAGATTGGCAGGATCTTGGTTATATTCCTTTTCAGACAGAGATTTCTATGTGCAAAAAGACCTGGCCATACAATGAAGCGTAAGTATTTGGTGTTGAATATAATGCTATGTCAATTATCAATAGCAGTAATATCAATGACAGGTTCACAAGCAAATAGGATGGTGGATAGAGAAATTCTCATTTTAGTCTAACATTCTCATTAGCTATGAAATGTAATTTATTGCTAATATTCAGAAGATAAAGAATATTTCCAAAAAGGAAAGATACAGGCAAATGTAAGAATAAAATGATATTCAAACTAAGGTCAATTTTTGATTCTGTAAAGGAACATCATTGACAGTTAAATTAGTTCTTAATTCTATCCATGGCTATAATTTTCATTTCTGTGAATCTATTTCTAGACTGTTAGATTAGACAAATTCAGGTATGGGTAATAAGTAGCACTTTTTTTCCCTAAATATATATTGCAATACTGGGAAATCTTCAAATATAAGATATAAATGATGTCGAAAGTTAGGCTGTCAAGGGCTTCTTTTTAGAGGGAAGAGCAAAGATGAAGGTGAAAAGGGAATGGATTAAAGGAGGATAGGACATTCATATCTTACTGGGCATATTATGTCATGCCCATAATAACAACTCCTCAGAGGTTGAGGCAGAAAGTTCACAAGTTCAAGCTTAGTGAAGCAACTTAGTGTGACCCTATCTCAAAACGAGAAATAAATTTAAAGGGCTAGGGATGTATCTCAGTTGTAGAATCCCTTACCTGAAGCCAGCCATTACTTTTTAGTATTTAGAGTTTTTAGTATTTAGTTTTTTTTTCTTTTTTTAGTTTTTAGAGTTTTTAGAAAAGTGGTGTGCATGAGATTGCTCAGTGTTCTAAGGGTTTTACTTAGGGTTGAGAGATTTAAGGTACATTTTGTCACAAATTCTTAGTTGTAACCACTAAATGTAAAAGCATTTAACTAAATGCTTTTGATGGAAAAAAATGGGAATATGCAGAGTAAATAAATGAATCACTATATTTAAAATAGGAAAGATCTTCTGAATCATAATGGGAAGGGGGCTCATCATTGCTATAACAGAACACAAAATTTGGAGATAATATCTTCATCCAGCTATTTCCTAAAATGGCCTATATATTCCCTAAGGGGCATGGCACTTTTTATATTTTAGACAGGGCCCACTGAGTTCCTCTGATTGCTGAGGCTGGCTTTGAACTCGCGATTTATGCTCCCAAAGTGCTGGGATTACATGCACCACCCGCCCGGCTTCCTCTTGCTCTATGCATGCTTTCTATTGTCACCTTCCTGATTATTGCATTTTATAAGAACATGGTACACATAAATAAAGTGTGCTTTTTTGTTCCATGAATAGTTCTATCAGATTATGTAAACTTCAATGTTGTAGAGACCCCCAATTTATATAAAACTGATCACAAATTCAGATGTTATTCTGGGGCTTGCAAGTGGCACTTCAATTAGTGAAATTCTATAGCAGTGGACCCCATATTGTGGCATCTGCACTAAGGGGTATCAGAATTTGTTTATATGACAACTATTTGTATGAACATTGGTTGTGCAAATTTGCACATTGGGTATCAAAAGTGGTTGCATGTCAAGTGTAGAGGCACACACCTGAAATCCCAGTGATGTGCGATAAGGATGCAAAAAGATGGTGAATTTGAGGCCAGGCTCAGTAATTTAAAAAGGCTCTAAGCAACTTGGTGAATCCCTGTCACAAAATTAAAAAATAATAAAAATAAAAGTTTTATAAATGCAGCTGAGTGATAGAGTGACCCTGGTATTAAATCCGTAAGTTAAAAATAAAATAAAATAAAAGGCTGTTGCAGAAAAAAGCCATAAAAAATCATAACCTTAAACTAACTTTAGGTATATGTTCGTTCACTAGTAAAAATTGAGACCCTGGAAGTGGGAGTATTTTCCACATTGTAAGGGAGTCATTTAGATTGTAAGAAACTTTCAGAATTTTTTTTCCTTTCTGGTTCAATACTTATTTACTCCCTACTTCTAAGCAAGCCATGTGAGAATGCAGATTCTCAGTGAGACTCATTCCCTATATCTGGGACTCTTTAATCTGATATGTCTTTTTCTTTCCTTTGGTACCAGAGATTGAACTGGGAGCACTCCACCACTGGGACACACCCCCAGCCTTTTTTTTTTTTTTTTTTTTTTTTAGAGACATGGTCTCACTGAGTTGCTAAGTACCTTGCCATTGCTGAGGCTGGCTTTGAAATCAGATCCTCCTGCCTCAGCCTCATAAATGCTAAGGATTATAGGAGTGCACCACTGAGCCTGGATGATGTGTCCTTTTCTTTATGAACTGTGGGTTAACAGTTTATTCACTTAATTTTCTTTTCTATTTTTCCTTTTGTTATATTTTTGTGCCATGTAATTCAATTTTGCCTGAGTTCCTAAATGTCTTGTAATAGTTTGATATTTAAAATTTTTATTTTATTGTTTTAAATGTAAGTTGTGATGTGGTCTGAAGATGTAATTCTTTTTTAAATAACGTACTTGTTTTAGGGTATGATTAAATAATGAGGATGTAGACAAATTTGGATATTTCCTTTCAAATAAATATGTGGGATGTTGGAAGGTTTTGGTTTGTTTCACTGATCCCATCCATATATCTTCTACACACAGAGGTGACCACTGTCCTATGAGTCTTGTTATTACTTATAATTTTGCTACATATATCTCAAGTATCATTGCATTGTTTGGTTGTGCTTGTTTTGAATATTTAATAACTTATTAAAACTGTTACTTATCATTAGTATTATTTTGAAATTTTCTACTAATTTTTTGCTTCAGTGTTTTGCTTCATATGTGCTGGTCTCTGGGTTTTATTATACCTAATTTATTCAACAATTTTACTGCTTATAGCTAATTATTTGGGCTGGGTATATAGCTCAGTTAGTAGTATGCTTTTCTTGCATGCAGAAGGCCCTGGCTTCAATACCAAGCATCACACACACACACACACACACACACACACACACACACACACACACACACACATTCTTATTGAATGATTGATGCCACTTTCCTATATGAGAGCCAACTCTTCTAAATCTCATTACAACTTGTGGCAATTTAAAAACTGTCACTGATCATATACGGTTCATGTGATATGTATTTATTCATTTTCATTTCAGGAACCATTGACATTCAGGGATGTGGCCATTGATTTCACTGAAGAGGAATGGAAATTCCTGGATCCTGCTCAGCAGAATTTATACGGAGATGTGATGTTAGAAGTCTATAGAAACCTGGTCTTTGTGGGTTAGCATAAATTTCCTTCAGAATTCCTAATTCACCACAAATATTTTTTTTTTTTTTAATTTGTAAAATATCTCTTGGCAGCTTCCATTCTGCATGAAAAAGTTTTCGGTTTTTTTTTTTTTTTTTTTTCCTTCTTGGATGAAGATTGGACATTTGTTCACGTAAAAAAGAAAATATTAAAGAGCTTCTTTTTATGTTTAACCTGCCCTTTCAAAGTAGTACCAACAATCTGAAGATTGAAAATGGTTCCAAAGTATTTTAGTGTGTTTTGTCAAGAATAAAAAAGAGAGAGAGAGAGAGAGAGAGAGAGAGAGAAAAGAAAAGTAATTGTGTAGAATCTTTTATTGTACCTCTTCTATCTTTTTTCACCATTAAGAAACGTACTTGCCGGGTGTGGTGGCGCACTGTAATCCCAGCACTTTGGGAGGCTGAGGCAGGAGGATCGCGAGTTAGCCAGCCCAAGCAAAGGCACTAAGCAAACTCAGTGAGCTCTAATAAAATACAAAAAAGGGCTGGGGATGTGGCCCAGTGGTCGAGTGCCCCTGAGTTTTTCAAAAAAAAAAAAAAAAAAAAAACAGAAACGTCAGTACTTGAAAATAACAAAATGAGCCATATTCCATTTTTCAACAAACAGTCTTGCTGTCTCTAAGTCATTCTTGGTCATTTTTCTGTCCCCAAAACAATAACCTTGTAATTTTTTTTTTTTTTTTTTTTTTTTTTTTTTTTGTGGTAGCAGGGATTGAACTCAGGGGCACTTGAACACTGCGCCACATGCCCAGCCCCTTTTTGTATTTTATTTAGAGACAGGGTCTCACTAAGTTTTTAAATGCCTCGCCATTGCTGAGGCTGGCTTTGAACTTGCGATCCTCCTGCCTCAGCCTCCCAAAGTGCTGAGATTACAGGCGTGCACCACCGCACCCGACTAATCTTGTAATTTTAAGAGAAAATTGACAGTAGTCATATAGCCATGTAGGTAGAATTCCAAGAAGCCAAGAGTACAGATAAGACGTCCAAATGTCAAAGAGGACGTCACGTTTTAAAATGTTGAAAAGCTAAAATTCAGCAGAAATTATGCTTCTAAACCTGTTTCTTTATCTTGCATTCATTAAAGAGCACTCTCTGCCCTATGTTTGACTTGCTTCCCAATTCTTTAACCTCCTTCTAGTTAGTTCTCCAGTGATCTTCCTACATTCAAATTAACAAAGTACTCCCTAATGCCTGTGAGAATTTGCATAAACTGACAGATGTTTATTGATCTTGTGGGGCTCCCTAGAAAAATCTCTGCATATTTCAGAATATCTCTAGGTTAAACTGATTTAATATATGAATATTAGACAAGAGTTTCTTTAATACAATTTAAATATTTATTAATTCAAATTTCTCATCACAGCTTTTTATGAATGCTTATACTGAATATTTTTGTGAAATTTTTCTGCCATGTAATGAATAGTAGTTATTCACAGTGCCTGCTTCTAGTGGCTACAAATGTGTAGCTGATGAATATGGTTTAAAGAAGGATTTCTAGGGCTGGGGCTGTAGCTCAGTGGATGAGTGCTTGAATCACACATGTGAGGCACTGGGTGTAATCTTCAGTACGACTTAGAAACAGACAAATAAGATAATGGTATTCTGCTCATCAATAACTACAAAAATGTTTTAAAAAGTATTTCTAAAGTAATACAATTATTCCGAATTTTGTATGTTTCATTTTTTCTAATTCTTGCATCTCTTTTTGAGTTATACTTATTAGAGTAGCTTCAGTATTGTTCAATATGTTTTTCCACATCAGTCAATATTGTTTTCATTTTCATACATATATGTTACAATTGAATAGAATTTCTCCTTACTTCTCACTTGAGGACAATATTAGGTGAAATTAAAATGTACCTAAAACATGTGTCCATTTTTAATGAAGTTTATGTGCTTTTATTTACATGTATAAATATTACCCCTGTTTTGTTTATGGATTTTACATAATGCCTTGATTGTTTACTCTGTTCATGTGATTATTCACATCATATATATAAATTTTATTATATAAATATACATAGGCATATATATGTATATATGGATTGAACTCAGGGGTGTTATAAATATTTTTTTAAATATTTATTTATTTTGTTTAGTTGTACACAATGTGTTTATTCATATGTGATGCTGAGGGTCGAACCCAGGCCGCGCACATACTAGGCGCGCACTCTACTGCTGAGCCACAACCCAGGCCTAGGGGTGCTATAATATTAAGCAATATGTTCAGCCCCTTTAACTTTTATTTTGAAACAGATTCTTGCTAAGTGGCTGAAACTGAAGTTGCATTTTCTCCCTCAGACTTCCAAGTAGATTTAATTACTAGCATATTCATCATGTCTACATAGATTAATCTGTTTTTTCCAGTAGTAATACTTTACCTTTTTTTTTTTTAAAAAACTGAGGATTGAACTCAGGGGCACTTAAGAACTGGGCCACATCCCCAGCCCTTTTTCATATTTTGTTAGAGACAGGGTCTCACTGAGTTGCTAAGTGCCTCACCGCCTCACCATTGCTGAGGCTGGCTTTGAACTCCTGCCTCACCCTCCCAAGTACAGGGATTACTGGCATGTGCCACCGCGACTGGCAATGATTTAGCATTTTAAAGATAAAGATTTTCACAATTCTGTTTATTTTTGTATATTTTCAAATTTTAGTTGTGATCAAAACCATTAACTTACTTAAACTTACTGCCTTATATATTTTAAATGTGCTGTTCAGTAGTATTGATTCAAATTGTTTAATAACATATTTTTGAAAAGTTTGTATCACATGAAAGTAAAATTCATTTTCCCCCCAAACAAGCACTCATTCTTCTCTCAGCTTTCCATCCCTGATCTCATTAATTTTGGCCTGTATGTTTGGCTATATTAGATATCTCAAAAGTAGAATCACATGGTGTTTGTCTTTTTGTGAATTACTTATTTCACTTAGCATACTATTCTTAAGGTTGATAATTGTAGGTAGTTTATAATTTCTTATATTTGTAATGTTTGAATTTTTTATTCTTGCACTAGGATTGAACTCAGGGACACTTCAACCACTGAGCCACATCTCCAGCCTAATATTTTGTATTTTTTAGTTTTATACAATGCATTTATGTTTACGTGGTGCTGAGGATCGAACCCGGGCCGCACACGTGCGAGGCGAGCGCTCTGCCGCTGAGCCACAACCCCAGCCCTCCAGCCTTATTTTGGATTTTATTTAGACACAGGGTCCCACTGAGTTGATGAGTGTCTCACCATTCTTGAGGCTGACTCTAAACTCAAGGTCCTCTTTTCTCAGCCTCCCATGATGCTGTAATTAAAGGCATGTGCCACGGCACCCATGAGAGTTTTGAAAACTTTTTATAGTTCATTCCAATTAACTTCATACACTCATGTAGAAGGACATTTGATTGGCTTTCCACATTTGTTAATATTGAATATTGTCATAATGAGCATAGATCTGAAAATATTTTGAATGGACCATCAAAGTAAAGGCTAACTGATGTATTCTTACTTTTGTTATGTATAGATTCCTCATCTAACTTTGTGTTAATGTAAAACTATTTAATTCTGTAGCTTCATTATTAGTATATCAGGAAGATTTTTTTTTTTAATTTAGTATGTTTAGTTATTTATGTACACTGGATACTATATAGAATTTTTAAAGTAATTTATTTTGTTTCTGAAAAAAACATTGAGCATTTGATTGGTATTACATGGACTTCTTAGATTGATTTATGTACTATATGACATTGTGTGTGTGTGTGTGCGTGTGTGTTTGTGCGTGCGTGTGTGTGTGTGTGTGTGTGCGTGTGTGTGTGTGTTAGTGTGCTTAACCTCTAAACCACAGCCAAAACCCGTATTTTTTGGGTGCTGAAAATTGACCTCAGTGGCACTTGCCCTAAAAGACATATCCCAAACCCTATTTTGTATTTTATTTAGAGACATGGTCTCATTGAGTTGTTTAGCACCTTGCTTTTCTTGAGGCTGGCATTGAACTCACAATCATCTCTCAGCCACCTACACTTCTGAAATTATAGGCATGTACTACCATGCCTGTCCTACAGCCCTTGTTATATTTTATTTTGAGATTGCCTCTTGCTCACTTGCTTAGGGCCTTGCTAAATTGCTATATCTGGCTTTAAACTCATTCATAAATTTTGGGTTATCACTTCTACTTTTGATTTCCAACTAAATATGTGATGTTAGAAAGCAATTTCAATATTTTTAATAACTATTAACATTTTTTTTGTGCTTTTCACCTGGTCTTTTTGGGATAATATTTTATAAACCATTGAGAAGATTGCTTCTTTAACCCTAATAGGTTTCTTTCTTTATTTTTTTTAAAAAAAGAACATTTTTTTCCTTTATTCAGTTTTTATGTATGAGAACAGACTGGACGACAATTCATATTATGCATATAGAGCACATTTTAAACATTACTGGTTGTATACAAGGTATATTCACACCATTCATGTCTTCATACATGCACTTACTGTAATGATATAATCTCATTTTTTTATCTATTTTTTTTACCTTTATTGCCTTTTCTTTCCCCTCCCTCCCCATTGGCCCTTCTAATGTTCCTCTAATCTTCTTATGCTTCCCATCCCAATTCCACTGTGAATAGGCCTCCTTATTACCGAGAAAATATTTGGGATTTGGATTGTTAGGATTCTCCATCTTCTTCTATTTACCTGTGATTGCCATTATTTTGTTTTATTTTATTGCTGAGTAAAAATTCCATTGTGTGTATATATACCACATTTCCTATATCCATTTATCTACTGAAGGTCATCTAGGTTGGTTCCACAGTTGAGTTATTGTGAATTGTGCTGTGAATTGATGAGGCTGTGTCTCTGTAGTATGCTGCTTTTAAGTCCTTTAGGTATAGACCAAAAAGTGGAATAGCTGGGTCATAAAGTGATTCCATTCCAGTTTTGAAAGGAAACTCCATACTGCTTTCCAGATTGGATGCACTATTTTGCAGTCCCACAGCAATGTCTGAGTGTGCCTTTTCCCCCACATGCTCTCCCATATCTATTTATTTATTTATTTATTTATTTATTTATTGTGTGTGTGTGTGTGTGTGTGTGTGTGTGTGTGTGGTACCAGGGATTGAACTCAGGGGCACTCAACTGCTGGGCCACATCCCCAACCATTTTTTGTATTTTATTTAGAGACAGGGTCTCACTGAGTTGTTAAGTGCCTCACCTTTGCTGAGGCTGGCTTTGAACTCGTGATCCTCCTGCCTCAGCCTCCCAAAGTGTTGGGATTACAAGCATGCGCCACCAGGCCTGCCTTGTTTGTGTTCTTAATAGCTGCTATTCTGACTGGAATTAAAGGAATTCCTAGAGTAGTTTTGATTTGCATTTCTCTAATTGCCAGAGATGTTGAACATTTTTTCATGTAGTTGTTGATTGATTGTATATCTTCTTCTGAGATGTGTCTCTTCAGGTCCTTTGTCCATTTATTGATTGGGTTTTTTTTTTTTTTTTTTTGGTGTTAAGATTTTTGACTTCTTTATATATTCTAGAGATCAATGCTCAGATGTGCGTGTGATAAAAATTGTTCCCAATTAGTAGGCTCTCTATTCACCTCATTGGATTTTTTTCTTTTGCTAATAAGAAACTTTTAGTTTGAACCTATTCCATTTTTTGATTCTTGATATTAATTTTTATGCTATAGGAATCTTATTAAGGAATTTGTGACCTAATTCGACATGATGGAGATTAGGGCCTATTTTTTCTTATAATAGGCAGAGTTTCGCTGGTACAATTCCAAGGTCTTTTATCCACTTTGAGTTGAGTTTTGTGTATTGTGAGAGATAGGGGTTTAATTTCCTTTTGTTGCATATGGATTTCTAGTTTTCCCAGCACCATTTGTTGAAGAGGCTATCTTTTCTCCAATGTATGTTTTTGGCACCTTTGTCTAATGTAAGATAACTGTAATTATGTGGGTTAATCTCTGTGTCCTCAATTTTGTAGCATTGGCGCACAAGTCTATTGTGGTGCCAATACCATGCTATATTTGTTACCATTACTCTGTAGTATAGTTTAAAGTCTGGTATAGTGATGCCACCTGCTTCACTCTTTTTGCTAATGATTGCTTTACTTATTCTGGGTCTCTCATTTTTTCAGATGAATTTCATGACTGCTTTTTCTATTTCTATAAGTAATGTCATTGGGATTTTGATTGGAATTGCATTAAATCTGTGTAGTGCTTTTGGTAGTATGGTCATTTTTACACTTTTAATTCTGCCTATCCAAGAACAAGGTAGATTCTTTCATCTTCTAAGGCCTTTTTAATTTCTTTCTTTAGTGTTCTGTAGTTTTCATTATAGGTGACTTTCACATCTTTTGTTGATTCCCAATATTTTATTTTCTTTTTGATGCTATTATAAATGGTATAGTTTTTCTTTTTTCCGTTTCAGAGGATTTGTCACTGATATATAAAAATGCCTTTGGTTTATAGGTGTTTATTTTGTATCCTGCTACTTTGTTGAATTTATTTACTAGTCTAGAAGTTTTCTGGTTGAATTTTTTGAGTATTCTAGGTATGGAATCATATCATCATAGAATAGTGATAGTTTGGGTTCTTCTTTACCTATCTGTATCCCTTTAATTTTGTTCATCTATTTTATTGCTCTGGCCAGTGTTTCATAAACTATGTTAACTAGAAGTGAGAAAAGAGGGCATTTCTGTTTTATTCCTGTTTTTATAGGGAATGCTTTCAATTTATCTTCACTTAGAATAATGTTGGCCTGGGGCTTAGCATAAATACCTTTTACAATGTTAAAATATGTTCCGGTTATTTCTAGTTTTTCCAGTGTTTTCAACATGAAGGTGTGCTGTATATTCTTAATGCTTTTTCTGCATCTATTGGGACAATAATATAGTTCTTACATTTCAGTCTATTGATGTGATGATTTATATTTATTGATTTTCATATGTCGAACCAACCTTGCATTCCTGGAATAAATCCCACTTTATTGTGTTGTACTATTCTTTTGATGTTTTTGTATTCGATTTGCCAGAATTTTATTGATTAGGTTTGCATCTATATTCATCAGAGATGCAAATTTTGTTGAGTTCTTATAGTTTTGTCTACTATTTAAAAAACTGTCTTAATTTGTGATTCATAGATATTTATGGTGATATTTTAATTCCTCCCTATTTCCTTTTTTATTTTCTATGCCTACATTGTCATTACATTGGGATTATATAAAACTGCTGGGAACCAGTAGAATGAATTGAAAATAACTTTCTGAATTGCATATATGAATACAGAACCAGAGTAAATCCACATCATATACAAGCACAAGAATGGGTATTTATATGTCATGTATGTGCAATATGTCAAGGTACATTCTACTGTCATCTGTAACTAAAAATAACAACAAAAATTAAAGTAATTAGTATGTACTGTATTTTATTTATTTTTTATTTATTTATTTATTTATTTATTTTGGTACCGGGAATTGAACTCAGCGGCACTCCACCACTGGGCCACATCCCCAGCCCTTTTTTGTATTTTATTAGAGACAGGGTCTCACTGAGTTGCTACGTGCCTCGCCATTGCTGAGGCTGGATTTGAACTCATGATTATCCTGTCTCAGCCTCCCAAGTGCTGGGAGTACAGGCATGCGCCACCGCGCCCGGCGAGCACTGTATTTTAAAATGAATTAACATTGGTTTTCTAAAACAGTGTGCCTTTACATGTCTTGTTATGATTTCTTTTTTATGTCAAGCTGCTTTTATACCTTAAACACATTAGTAAAGTTTTATGATAGTTTTTATGTTTTATTTTTTCAAATGTCATAGCAGAACTATTTGTTTTATGTACCATAATGACAGTAATATTGAATTTATATTTGTATATATTTTGTTTTTCCAAAAAAGCTTTCAAATATTATACGATTTGTGTTGCTGGGCAGATTTATGTTCTTGAAAGAATTAAATTTAATATTTTTTCTATACCAGGTCTAGAAGTGAGAAAATTTTTAAGTATTTATATATCTTGAAAGCCTATATTTTTCTTAAGGTTCAAAAAATAGTATTTCTGGATACAGTATTTTTGGTTGATTTTTTCTCTTTTTTTCTTTCTTTTTCTACATGACTATAGATTCCAATTTGTTTCTGGAAGTCCTCACTAATAAATTAACTGATAACCATATAGAAGTATTGTTGTAAATCAAACCTCTTTTTCTTAGTGCTATCAAAAATTTTTAAGAATTTTAAAACTTCCCTTATAAATTCTTTATCTCAAATCTTTTAATTGATTTTCTAACATTTCATATATTTTTCTCCTTACATTTCTAATTTTCTCAGACATTTTTCCTTAAAGAACATTTCTATTTCTACTTTATGTGTTGCAATTATTTTTCTGAAATTTATTCAATTATCTACATTGTTAATTAGTTCATTAAACATATTTCAAGTGTTTATTTGACATTGCTTAGATAATTAACAACTCTCAATTTCCTAACTCTCCATTACTTGTGTTACATTGTATCTTTGCTTGCGTCAATTTTCCATTTTTTGCTTGTGCTATTATTTTTATTAGGATTTTTTTCATTTAAAATCCCCTTAAAGCGAGTTTGTAGTCATTTTGGAAAATATTTATAAGTTACTAACTAAAAAAAAAAAAAAATTGGTCAGGTGCAAGGATATTTGACTCCATCATATGGAAGCTGTGCAATAGGATAGTAAGTTTGAAGTGAGCTTCAACATCTTTGTGACATCCAGTCTGAAAACATTAAAAAAAAGGTATAATATAGAAGGGTCTCTGGATGTAGTTTAGTGGTAAAACACACTTAAGTTCAATCCTTATGAACACTGTCCACAGAGAAAAATATATGAGCGATAAAGTCATTTCCTGTAACATTTGATTTGTGTGTGTGTGTGTGTGTGTGTGTGTGTGTGTGTGTGTGTGTGTGTTCCTGGGGATCAAACCCAGGGCTTTGTGCATTTGGGGCAAGAATTCTACCAAATGAGCTATGTCCCCAGCCTATTCCTGAATGGAATCTGAAAAACCTGGACAGAGAGACTGTAATTTGACATTGTTGTAGTAACATTAGTCAGTTTCAGTTTTGTTTTCATCTGTGGTGTTTTGAAATTGCAAAATGATTTTCAAAGTTCTCAAACTTTTTTGAGCATATTGTTGTAAATTTCATATATTTCTTGAATAAAAATGACCTTACATTATACTATTTTCTGGCAATTTCCCTCCACTTGATAAATTTTTACATATTCACCACAGTATATTCACCACAGCATAGTAATTAGATAATTTGTTATTTTAATTTCTTTCAGGTGTGTCTTCTCATCAAAACTCAGAATTTTCAGGAGAGCAGGAAATAAAATACTTTTTGGAAAACGTGATGAAGACAAGGTATGGAAATTACATTTAGTTTTAAACAAGGAATTGAAAATTGCAGAGAGGGAGAAGTTGAGAATATTTGTCTTAAAAAAACAAAACACCTGCATGACAATTATTTATAATGAAAATTGCACTGTCATCAAGTTATGTTATTATATTACATCTCAGAATACTGATTACTCAAATTATGCTAGTCACCTTTTTTTGGATAAATTTTCGCTACACTACTTTGAGGAAAACCAATCAGAATACAAAAGGTTTTCAAATGCAAGAAGATGGATCAAAGTACATGTATATGTAAAACTTACAGGCTATTGTGAACCTGTATCTTAAAAATGCCTTCAGGAAAGTAAACATTCCACCAGTTTTCACAGCTTTAAAAATATGATTAGAATAGAAATGTACAAGCCGGGTGCGGTGGCGCACGCCTGTAATCCCAGCACTTTGGGAGGCTGAGGCAGGAGGATCGCGAGTTCAAAGCCAGCCTCAGCAATGGCGAGGCACTTAGCAACTCAGTGAGACCCTGTCTCTAATAAAAACACAAAAAAGGGCTGGGAATGTGGCCCAGTCGTCAAGTGCCCCTGAGTTCAATCCCCGGTACCACACACACAAAAAAAAAAAAAAATAGAAATGTACATTTTAATATAAAAAATGAAAGCAGTGATTGAATTCCAATTAATCAGTTATTTTATAACTTTTAATAATCTGTATATGAATGCACATTAGATAATAATCTAATAATAATAATGCACACTATTAATATAAATATTTATTTCTAATTTCAATTTTCCTGGAAGGCGTCTTGGTGTATGTATTTTTAACACTATGTATTGAAAGCTTATGCATTATCAGAATCACTTCAAGTCATGGGGCATCCAGCACCCTCCCAGGGTAGTTCCCTGCTCAGAAGGTGATGAGTCACCTGAGAAAATAAAAGCCTAAAATAATTCTTACATAAATAAGACAGCCAGAAATTAGATTCAAAGAATTGGAGCACCTGCCATTTCTCTAGTCTGCTAAGAAGCTGAAACACTATGACTAGAAAGTGTTTTGGTATTTATTTAACTGGGAGTATACCAAAGTCCGAGATATGATTTCATTGGAAGGAGTCCTGCTGCAGATAGGTTGATTGGCTTCCTGACAAGACACACCCTTCTCTGATAGGCTATGTGGCTATGTGTCTCTACCAGATCATTTTATCTCCAGTGCAGTGTTGAAATTAGACAGAGATAGGTAAAATATCACATGTACTGGGCAGTCTGATACTAGCAGGATTGCCACTGTGAGTTCCCATGTACCAGATTTTCCTGCATAATGGCTTCCATGTATTTTTTGTTGTAGTAGTTGTTAAATCACACTTTGTTTACAGATGTTTTCAAGCCTCTCCACCTGACATCCAATGTTTCATCTTCTATAGCATCAGAACTCCAATATAAAATTCAAGACGATTTGTGCATTTTGTGGTTTGGTGTGGGATGAGGTTTGTTCTTATTTATAGCAGGATGATTTTTCCAAGTGTCAGACCCAGAGTGTTCCTGGATCCTCCATGTCTTCAGTAAACTCAATACTTTTGTCCTTAGATTCTTTTTTTTTTTTTTTTTTGGTACTAGGGATGGAACTCAGGGGCACTTGACCACTGGGCCACATCCCCACCCCTTTTTTTGTATTTTTTTAGAGACAGGGTCTCCTGAGTTGCTAAGTGCCTCACCATTGCTAAGGCTGGCTTTGAACTCACAATCCTCCTGCCTCAGCCTCCCAAGTGCAGGGATTACAGGCGTGTGCCACCACGCCCAGCTAGTCCTTAGATTCTTTTGAGGCCCAAGTCCTAGTGATCTGGGGATCCCAAGAAATGTTCATCAACAAAATCAAAGTGTCTTGTGATTGATTTCAGTGAACTAGTTGCATGCAGTTATTATTGCCAAGAGCCAGTGTCATAGCTATTTTAGCTGAAAAGATGAGAAGTCCAACTAAAATGAAGCTCACCCTTTGGTCTCATTAGGGGTGCTTCAACTTTTGGGGGCCACAACAATGGCCCCATATTTACAGAGGACCCTGTCAATTAAAAGCAATTGCTAGTGGGTCAAGGATTTGGTGGCATTGTGGGTGTGGGGCATCAGCTAATCTAGAGAGTGACAGCTCTATATATGCCAGTCACTTTTGAGAATCTTTGGTCTTTAAATTATCTGCACAGCATTTTTGGAATTATATTCTTCCTAGAATGAATGGAAAATTTGCTGTGGAATCTATTCCATGCTTCAGTGAGTTACTGGGATATTTTGAAATGTACCATTGAGTAAACATTCACAAATATTTCTGTAGAAAAGAGATATTAAAAAAGAAGTAATTTCTTACTCTGGTCAGTCTGATTGTTCCTTTACAAAAAGACTTCAATGAACAGTTTCTCCTTGTGCAATGTATAGAATTGTAATGAATGTGGGAAGATTTGCACTAACTTACTACTGCTTAATCTAAATGTAGATGTAGATATTTGGAAAGACCTCTACATTTATGATAAATCTTCAAGACTTGTAGACAAGTCTACCATAGCTAATTACCAGTATGAATATATATGAATATATATATATATATATATATATATATATATATATATATATATACATATATATATTAGTGTCTCTGTGTGTAATTCCATAAAAATTCTGAACTCATAAAAATTAACCCTTTTTTAAAAACTAGGAAATATTTGTTTGATCATTTAAAGAAGATTTATAAAGATAAAAGTGAAAAGTTCCTAATCCATGCTCAAAATTTATCCAACTTAGCTTTCATATTGAAGAAAATAATTACAAATGTAAAGAATGTAAACGAGCTTTTAATAAAATTGCAAGCATTACTGAACACCACAGAATTCACACTGGAGAAAAACTACATGAATGTAAAGAATGTGGCAGAGCTTTTAATAGAAGATTACACCTTACTGAAGACCAGAGAATTCATACTGGAAAAATGCCATACCAATGTAAAGAATGTGGCAATGCTTTTACTTGTAGGCAGCACCTCATCATTCACCACAGAATTCATACAGGAGAGAAGCCATACAAATGTAAAGAATGTGGCAAACCTTTTACTATTAGGCACAGCCTTATTGTGCACCAGAGAATTCACACTGGGGAGAAACCACATGAGTGTAAAGAATGTGGCAAAACTTTTAATAGAAGATCACAGCTTTCTAAACACCAGAGAATTCATACTGGAGAAAAGCCTTACCAATGTAAAGAATGTGGCAAAGCTTTTAATCAAAGATCACACATTATTCAACATCAGAGAATTCATACTGGAGAAAAGCCATACCAATGTAAAGAATGTGGCAAAGCTTTTAATCAAATATCACACCTTATTGAACACCAGAGAATTCATACTAGAGAAATGCCATACCAATGTAAAGAATGTGGCAAAGCTTTTAATCAAAGATCAAACCTTACTCGACATCAGAGAATTCATACTGGAGAAAAGCCATACAAATGTAAAGAATGTGGCAAAGCTTTTACTATTAAGAAAAGCCTAATTGTGCACCAGGAAATTCACACTAGAGAAAAACCATATGAATGTAAAGAATGTGGCAAAGCTTTTAATCAAAGATCAGAGCTTATTGTACACCAGAGAATTCATACTGGAGAAAAGCCTTACCAATGTAAAGAATGTGGCAAAGCTTATACTGTTAGGCACAGCTTTATTGTGCATCAGAGAATTCACACTGGAGAGAAACCATATGAGTGTAAAGAATGTGGCAAAGCTTTTAATCAAAGATCACACGTTATTCAACACCAGAAAATTCATACTGGAGAAAAGCCGTACCAATGTAAAGAATGTGGCAATGCTTTTACTTTTAGGCAACAACTTATCATTCACCAGAGAATTCATACAGGAGAGAAGCCATACAAATGTAAAGACTGTGGCAATGCTTTTCCTGTTAGAGACAGACTTAATGTGCACCAGAGAATTCACACTGGAGAGAAACCATATGAGTGTAAAGAATGTGGCAAAGCTTTTAATCAAAGATCAAACCTTACTCAACATCAGAGAATTCATACTGGAGAAAAGCCATACCAATGTAAAGAATGTGGCAAGGCTTTTACTATTAAGAAAAGCCTTATTGTGCACCAGGGAGTTCACACTGGAGAGAAACCATATGAGTGTAAAGAGTGTGGCAAAGATTTTAATCAAAGATCACGCCTTGTTGAACACCAGAGAATTCATACTGGAGAAAAGCCATACCAATGTAAAGAAAGTAGGAAAGCTTTTGTTTAAAAAAAAAAAAAATCCCTTCCTGAACACCATAGAATTCATACTGGAGAGAAGCCATAAAAATGTAAAAAATATGGCAATGCTTTTCCTTTTACGCAAGGTCTTAATGTTCAAAAGAGAATTCACACTGGAGAAAAAACATATAAGTATAAAGAATGTGGCAAATCTTTTAATAGAAGATCATCTCTTACCCGACATCATAAAAAACATACTGGAGAAAAGCCATGCCAATGTAAAGAATGTGGCAAGGGTTTTACTTTTAGGCAACACCTTGTCATTCACCACAGATTTCATACAGGAGAGAAGTACAATACCAATGTAAAGAATGTGGCAAAGCTTTTAATCAAAGATCACACCTTCTCAACATCAGGGAATTCATACTGGAAAAAGGCTATACAAATGTAAATAATGTGGAAAACTTTTATTGGACACCATAGAATTCATAGTGGAGAGAAGCAATACAAATGTAAAGAATGTGGCAAAGCTTTTATTCAGATAGGACAACTTACTAGACACCATAGAATTCATAATGGAGAGAAGCCATACATATGTAAAGAATCTAAAGAATGTAAAATCATTTATTTTGTTATTATACCTTATTGATCATCAGAAAATTCAAACTGGAAAGAAGAATTTAGATTAAAAAAATAAATAAAATAAGTAGCAAAGTTTTTTTAATTTTTATTTACTTTAGTTGTACACAATGCAATGCATTTTATGTTTATGTGGTGCTGAGGATCGAACACGGGCCGTGCACGTGCAAGGCGAGTGCAAGGCGAGTGCTCTGCCACTGAGCCACAACCCCAGTCCCAGTGGCAAAGTTTTTAATCAAAGGCAATAAATACATCAAAGATATCAAAAGACGGGCGCAGTGGTGTACGCATGTCATCCGAGCACATGGGTGGCTGAGGCAAAAGGATCGTGAGTTCAAAACCAGCCTCAGCAATGGCAAGGCACTTAGTAAATTAGTGACACCATGTCTCTAATAAAATACAAAAAAAGGGCTGGGTATGTGGTCCAGTAGTTGAGAACTAGTATGTGGTCCAGTGGTTGAGAACTAGCAAATTCAATCTCCAGTCAAAAAAAAAAAAAAAAAAAAAAAAAAAAAAAAAAAAAAAAGATATTCTAGTAGGGATTAAACTTTACAAATGTAAAGAATGACCAAGATTTGTTTTTTAGTTTCTTTTTATCTTTATTTTATTTTATTTATTTTGGGGGGTACCAGAGATTAAACTCAGAGGCACCCTGACCACTGGGACACATCCCCAGCCCTTTTTTGTATTTTATTAGAGACAGGGTTTCACTGAGCTTCTAATTGCCTCGTCCTTGCTGAGGCAGGCTTTGAACTATTGATCCTCCTGCCTTAGCCTCCCAAGTGCTTGAATTACAGGTATATACAACTACACCTGGCTGACAAGGTTTTAATAAAGCTAAAACCTTGCAATGTCCGTGCATTTAGAATTCAGGTGAAATCTCCTATACTTGCAAAGAATGTGTCAGCGCTTTATTCAAATTTTAAAAAAGTTTATATCTATCTAATTTTAATTCGTACACTATATGTAGAAAACCCTGTAAAATGCATGCCTTATGTGTCAGAAAATTCTTTAGTATTGAGAAAAATGTCAACATATGAGAAGTACAGCAACATCATATGCTCCATATAGTTTTGAATGTGAGAATTATGAGACAGAATTTCTGTATTTATAGGAAATATGTCCTTCTTTTGAAAGTTGCTTAAAATTTACTGGGCATCATTAATAGATGTGATAGAGATAAAGAAATCTTAGCATAGTGCAGATAGCTCAGCCCTGAGAAGATAATTGCTTATAAAATCATCAAATTAAATAATAAAAGTACACTGAAATATTGAAAAGTGGATAAAACATAATTTTCAATAGCAGTTTTTCAATGTTATAGGACTCATTAATCAGAATATTTAATCTGAATTTTTGTTGTTGAAGTAATGGAGGAGGTTGAACCGGGGCTCTTTCATGCTAGGCAGATGTGTAACAACCAAGTCACTAGAAGCTTAGCATACATTCCAAGCTTGTTCCCACAGTCATGAAGGCTTCTAACAGAGGACTCAGTTTAACCCGAGTGTGCTCCATTTACACGACTACTGAAGAATCCTAGGAAGATGTCCGCCCTGCATTATATGCCATAGAATCACACGACTCTGTAAATCATTAAAGGGTATCCTGATTCCAGGGAAAACTGAAACAGAAGCTGTGTTGTATCACTTGGTTTTTTTCCTAGCTTATGGTGTTATCACCTCAGCACATTTTGCAGTTATCCTGAGAAATAAAAATGCCATTACCTGGGGCTCTGAACAGGGTTGTTCCAAGGCAACCTGGAGAATAGTTCTGTTGTTATGGATTTTTTTTTTTTAATTTTTTTTAGTTGTATATAGACACAATACCTTTATTTTATTTGTTTATTTTTATCTGGTGCCAGAGATAAAAACCAGTGCCTCACACTTGCTATGCAAGTGCTCTACCACCGAGCCACAAATTTAGCCCTGGGATTTTTCTTTTCTTTTTCTTTTCTTTTTTTTATTTCTTTCTTTCTTTTCTTTCTTTCTTTCTTTCTTTTCTTTTTTTTAATGCTTTATTTAAAGTCAGGGTCTCTCTGAGTTGCTTATGGCCTCAGTTTTGCTGAGGCTGTCTTTGAACTCACAATGCTCTTGCCTCAGTCTCCCAAGTGGATTTGATTAGAGGTGTGCACCACCACACATGGCAAGAGAGAGGCATTTTCCATGATACTCCAGTTGACTTATTGTATTTACATGGGCCATTAAATCAGAAGACAGAGAGCTGCAGCAGAGGACATGGTCAGAGATATGAGGTATGAGAGGGATTTTTTACATTACTACTGGAATTGAAGATGGAATGTATGTGAGCACTCGAGGACACTATGAGACAAAATTAATCTACTAAATTGATTGGTTTATTATTATTACTGTTGGCAGGGATTGACACAGGGTCTCTTCGCCACTTAGCCATATGCCCATCCCTTTTTATTTCATCAGAGTCTCTAATCACATTGCTTAGGGCCTCATTATTTGCTGAGATTAGTCTTGAACTTGCAATCCTACTGCTTCAGACCTACAAGCCACTGGTATTATAGGCATGCACCATTTTGCCCAGCTAAATGTTTTTTTTTTTTTTATTAATTGATCCTTAAAGATTGTAGATATTCATAGGGTACCACAGGATATTTGAACACAATATGCACATTTAGCAATCTTGAAATCAGCATAAGCATACCTGTCTCCTCAAATAAGTATTGTCATAGAGCAAAACCTCTTAAAATATTGTCCAAGAGGTTTTAAAATGCAGCACACATTATTGTAAATGAGAGATAAAAAATACTGCACATTTTCAGAACATATTAAACTTTATTGTTTGCTTTTTTAAAAAACTGAACTCACTGACAACACATGCAAATTTGAATGGTCTTTAAATGTATTTTTAAAAAATCTCAGAAATTTTATAATAATCATATATTTTTAACAGAACCATATATAATATTTTAACATTAACCATAGTTGTGGAAAACATCCAGAATTATTCATTAAAAATAGAGGCATTGGGGCTGGGGTTGTGGCTCAGCGGCAGAGCACTCGCCTAGCATATGTGCGGTCCGCGTTCGATCCTCAGCACTATATAAAAATGAATGCATCGTATTCAACTAAAGCAAATAAATATTAAAAAAAGGAAGCATCTACTGCTATGTTAATAGCATCATTATTCATAATAGCTGAGATGTAGAAACAAACTAAACATGCACTAATAGATGAATGGATAAAGGACATGTGGCATATACATACAACAGTATATCATTCAGCCTTAAAAAGAAGGAAATCACATGCAATAATTTGGATGAATCTCGAGGCCATTAAGTTAAGTGAAATAAGCCAGTAACAGAGAGACAAATATTGCATAATTCCACTTATATAAGATATCTTAAATGGGCAGACCCATAGAAACAGAGTACAATTGTGATTGTCAAGGGCTGGAGAGTAGGGAAAAAAAAAACACTTATGCAAGATGAGTAGGTTCTACGGATCTGTTACACAGTATTATGCTACTTTAACAATATTGTATTTTGTGCTTCAAAAGTTTTAAAGAAGAGCCAGGCGCGGTGGCGCATACCTGTAATCTCAGCAGTTTGGGAGGCTGAGGCAAGAGGATTGTGAGTTGAAAACCAGTCATTAGCAATGGCGAGGCACTTAGCAACTCAGTAAAACCCTGTCTCTAAATAAAGTACAAAAAAGGGCTGGGATGTGTGCCATCTTAGTGCCATTTTCCATGAGACAGGGCTGGGCTGAAAAGCCCCCCCATCAAAGAAGCGATAGAGCTGGGCGAAGCCCTTCATCCTTAGAAAGCGGCACAGTATGAAACATCACCCCCTTTTTTCCCATGGAAAGATACCACGGTGCTGAAAGGGTTAACTCTAACTGTGTATGTTCACACATATGGCCACCAGGTGTTGCTATTTCGATTAATTAGATCGAGACTAATTCTGGAAATTAACCTTTTGGAGTCTGAGCTAAAAATATAAAAGAAAACATTTTCTTTAATTGTGTCTAAATACATTTTCCTAGTTAGTAAACTTTAAGAGTCTTTATGATTGAAAATACATTTCTCTTACTTTCAGAGTAGTTTAAAATAGATGCATACAAATTCTTTAGAGTAGAAATCCCTCAGAGCTAACATTCGGCTTTGCCTCCCCTCCCTGCTTCTAGGTTTTAGATAAACTACCTTAGAAAAACAATGATGCTTTCAATTCCAGACAGAAAAAAATTAACTTCTATCAGGCAAGTGTGCAGAGGTTATGCCTTCAGCGAATCCATAAGAAATCAATTTTAACCAGACTAGTTAGATAAAAATGACAAAATTATAATATGCCCAGACAGTCACGTACGACCTCCGTCTATATAGGTCCTTGAAAATGTGTAAGTGACCCCCCAATCTGTACAAAATTTTGATATATGTGAAGAATTTTTAATATGTTTAATGTGTAATCTATAGATTAATTATTATGACTCTGTTTAACAATCTGTACTGCCAAGAAATATGCTTATATACTTTTACAAAGTGAAAGTAAAAAGAATAAAGGATTCCACAGCCTGACTCATGTGTCAGTGTGCTAATTTTCTCATCTCATCTCCGTCACTTCTCTTTGCTTTTCATGCTGCATTTTGAGCTCATGCCGCACCAACCGTACTTTTCTTAGCACCCCTGGCCGATAACCTGATTTTTGGCATTGCCCCATGCTACTCTGCACTTCCCACTGAGAATCCAGACCTCAGCAGGAATATGATCCAGTGGTCAAGTGCTCCTGAGTTCAATACCCGGTACCACAAAAAAAAAAAAAAAAAATTAAGAAGATAGATTGTCTAAAAGTTATGCTTTGAAAGCTACAAACCATGATAACTGATGTTTTCCTCTTCAACTGTTTTTCTTCCATTTTTAAAATACTCATATAAATACTAAACAAACATAAAAGTAGTATCCTTAAGAATAGTTGAACACACACCATATTAGTAAGAACCTCAAAGCTTTGAAAAGTTGTCAGAGCATTAGCATTGCTGAAATAAAACAAATGTAAAGTAACCATTCAAATAAAAACAACTGAAAAAGAAGCAACATCTTCTAGGTTGAAATACATACCAACATTTTATAAAGAAGTCTATGACCAACAAAGACATCGCCACATATTTACCCAGTGGAAACACCTGTACATGTGGCCAAAACACCGTGTAGAACCTACACATGTTGTGCACCATGATATTCCCAAATACGAAGGCAGTCACGTGTTGTAGTAATTGTTTCTATTGACATGACCATAGGCCTGAGATGGCTCCTTGATAAAGCAATTTACTGAGTTAACTGTTATGGAAATTAAGAACATAGTGCTACCCTCTGCTCAGCTCTGGTGAATGCTTGGTATCAGAAAGATCTGGAATAATTGGAGCTCATACAGAAGAGACCATAGGGCAAGACAAAGAGAAAGAGATGGTAGAGATATCTGAACTTGCTCTAAGAAAACCACTTTTTTTTTTTTTGGTACCTGGGATTGAACTGAGGGTCACTCAACAACAGGGTCACATCCTTAGCTTTATTTATTTATTTATTTATATATTTTGTATTTTTATTAGAGACAGGGTCTCACTGACTTGCTAAGTACCTCACCATTGCTGAGGCTGGCTTTAAACTCATGATCTTCTTGCTTCAGCCCTCCCAAAGTGCTGGGATTACAGGCGTGCACCACCATGCCCAGCTAGGAAACCACTCTTGTGAGAATTAATATCATCCACTATATCAGCATTAATGCCTTCCAAGGGTGAATACCCAGGACCTCTTGAAGAGAGAAATGTTTGGGGCTAGGGTTGTGGCTCAGTGATAGAGTGCTCGCCTACCATAAATGTGGCACTGGGTTCGATCATGAGCACCAAATAGAAATAAAGATATTGTGTTCACCTAACAATTTAAAAAAAGAGCAATATTTGAGGAAGAAGGCAGAACAAATCAACTGAATCTTTGACCCTCAACAATACAAAAAGAAAGCAATTGAAAGAAGAGAGGTGGTGACAGAGAATTACTCTAAAAATCAATACTGCAAGACTTTGTGGGACTTTCAGTTTGGTTACTGTAGCAGAAAATAAAAACAGAAATTCTTAATCAAGATCCTGAACCAGGGTGGGGACGATGGTAACAAAGAGAGAAAAAGAACATAAGCTCACTTCCTTAACAACAGCTGGGAAGAAATCAGACCAAGTTTGATCACAACAGGAACAGGAAAGCCAGTGAAGGAGATGAAGCAGTTTAAGCCAGTTAAGCACAGAAAGTCAGGCAAGACATGGCTGCCATTTTGTGGAATCCCCACCAGCTCAGCTTCACTGGAAATTAAATTCACACATTTTCCGGGATTAACTGAGTGGTAACTGAAGGTGGGTAGGGTGTGCCTGGAGGAGGTGGATCATTGGCAGCATGGCTTTGGGGTATATACTTTTTATCTGGAGAGTGGAGTCTCTCTCTCTGTTTCATGATCAATATGTGAGGTGCTTCTCTCAGCCACTCTCTTCTGCCATGATGTTCTGCCTCACCTCAAGCCCTAAGGAATGGAGCCAGTTGTCTATGGACTGAGGCCCCTGAAACCATGAGCCCCTAAATAAACTTTTCCTCCCCTAAGTTAATTTTTCTGGTTGGTTCTTCTAGTCCCAGCAGCAAAAAATAAAAAATAAATAAATAAATAAATAAATAAATAAATAAATAAACAAACAAAAAAAAAAAACTGACTAAAACACCATGGTTTTACGAAGGTCAGGTCAGCACAAACACCCATCTGTGCTGCTGTGCCTGCTGCTTAGGGTGGTTCGCTCACAAGCTGGTAGACAGAGAAGGTTACTTTTTGGAGGTAGAAGAGAGTGTTTACCTCACACAAGGCAGAAAAGAAAGTACCAACTATTTTCTAATTCCTGCTATGCTACCTCAAGGGACTTTTTTCTGAAAAACTTTTTTGTTAAAATAGGTTCTCACTGGATTGCCCAGGCTGGTCTCAACCAACTGGGATCCAGCAAGTCTCCTGCATCAGCTTGCTGAGTAGCTGGGAATGTAGGCATGCACCACTGTGGTGACAGAGCCTTCTTTTAACCGTATCTATAGTTCTACTTAATAGAGTATTCTCTTACCCTTCAGTCAGCTTCACATTCCATTATTCAGAGAAATTCATGACTTCTATTTTAACATGGGGCAAAAAAAGAAATCAAGCAACCCTAGTCATCAGGACCCACCCTTTTTAGAAGCAGTTAGGGTTTGAAACAACTTTATTTGTCCTGTTTTTACCTTAGTTAAGGATATGTAATCCTTTTTTATGCCTAGGGTTGGTAACCCTGAAACACATGACAACGATGATAGATGAGTTTGTTTTTCTTGGAAAAAGTACTGGTCATTTCAATCTCCAAGAGCCAGTGACCATCCCCTGTCCTTTTTCTACCAATTGGTGACACTTATAGGGATTGCAGCTCATCCTGGGAGCTCATTCTCTTCTTCCAACCCTCTCCACTGTCACGTCCATCCACCACATTTAGAACAGCAAGTAATATTCCAGATGTCCTCCATAATTTTTGCCCTTAGTCCCATCTATGTTCATTTTGAAGGAGATGCTGACATTGGCTATTAGTGTCAACAGTTCTAAGCTTTGGATAAAATAAACATTTTATTTTCATGGAATTTCAAGGGTCAGAGAGACATAAGTAATGAGATATAAAATGCTGAGTTGATTTTTATGAAGGAAAACAGACCAGAAGAACATGATGTCGTCAGTAAAAAGTGATTGATCAACTGAGATGTGAGGGTTGAACGCGAGTTGCAAGGGGTACTGGGAAGCATTGGAGAAGCAAGAAGGTGTGTCCCAGGTGGAGACCATAGGCAGAGCATGACAGCTTGAGAACATTATGAAGAATGCACAGTAGACAAAGAGAGAGTGATAGATGTTGTAGGAGGCTGATGTCAGCCCTGTAAGTTACATTCACAGCCTTGTCCCAAGAATCCGTGAATTTTATCATTTGTGGAAAAGTTACCTTTGCAGATATAGTTAAGAATTTTGAGATAAAAGATTTTTCAGGCCGGGCACAGTGGCGCACGCCTGTAATCCCAGCACTTTGGGAGGCTGAGGCAGGAGGATCGCGAGTTCAAAGCCAGCCTCAGCAATGGCGAGGCACTTAGCATCTCAGTGAGACCCTGTCTCTAATAAAATACAAAAAAAGGACTGGGGATGTGACCCAGTGGACGAGTGCCGCTGAGTTCAATGCCCGGTACCACAAAAAAAAAAAAAAAAAAAAGATTTTTCAGGGCCTGGGTTATCAGGGCCTTAAATGCCATCACATGTTTTTATAAAGAAAGGCAAAGGGAGAGAAGATGCACACACACAGGAGATGTGAAGTTGAAATCAAAGGCTGGGGTAATGTAGCCACAGGCCAATGAGTGTTGGCAGCTGTCAGAAGTCATAAGGGCAAGAAACAAATATTCTGCTAGAGCCTTTGGAGGGAGTGTGACCTGGTGACACCTCAGTTTTTTTACTTCTGGCCTCAGAGACTGTGAAAAAATAAACATATGTTATTGTAAGCCACCCAATTTGTGGTACTTTGTTCTAGCAGCCACAGGCTGCTCTCCTTTGAGGCCCTACATTATCAATGCCCAGGATTTTGACATTTTTACTATCTCAATTCCTTCAGAAACCATGGATGGATGTGAGAGGCTCATAATATGGTATTTTCACCCTCATGCTCTCCACCACAATATAACAGAAATTTAAGCAGGAATGTATCTGTGTATTAAGTATTTGCATATGCTCACAAATGTCTGGTGAAGGACAGTGTCCTGGGGCATTTATTTATTCTCATAACTTACCAATATGGTTTCCTTCTCTGGGCAGGAATGCCCTTTGGTCACATATTTTTCAATTTTGCTTGTTAGACAACATTTGCTGACAGCATTAAACAAACCAACATAGAAAACTGAGACATTTTTTCTTTTGTGCTTAGTGACAGGCTTCCTCTGGAGTTTAAAATATCCCCAAGGGCAAGATATGAATATAAAACTCCCATTGTTGTATATATATAAGAGTGCATTAATCAAATTG
>CM046675.1:1592145-1650233 GCA_025594165.1 Tamias sibiricus | reverse complement strand
ATAAAATACAAAAAAGTGATGGGGGTGTGAAGGAGCCCCAATTAGGAAGGGCTATTGCGGCTAGCTGGAAGCCATAAGTTCCACCTGATATGTATGTTACACAACTGTGGCACCCGCAAAGCTAAAGGTATATAACTGGGTGAAAGCGGTCGGAGTTAGGAGAACGGAGAACGAATTCATTCAGTCAGTCGTACAGTCGCTCGGTCGGTCAGAAGAAGAGTTTGGGTCGGAGAAGAAGAAAAGAATCAGAGCAGCCAGAACGTAGGCAGAGCGGTTACAGATAGAAGAAGTAATGGCTGGTCAGAGTTAGGCTGAGGCTCCCGAGGAAGAAATAAAAAAGAAGAAAGAAGCTCTAAAAAATAATCTTTCTACAAGAAGAAAAGCTCTCTCTAATCTTTCTCTCTAAAAATCTTTCTTTCTCTCTCTAAGCTCTAAGAAAGTAGAAGTAAAAGTAGTAATAGCTTTACTCTGCCTCCGAGTTTTTCTCCCGCGGCGGTTTGTGGCTGGCCATTTCAGGCAGCTTACAGGGGTGTGGCCCATTGGTCGAGTGCCCCTGAGTTTAATCCCCGGTACAAAAAAAAAAAAAAAAAAAAACTAAATAAACAAAATATATTGTGTCCATCTTATTGTGTTCATCTGCATCTAAAAATATTTTCAAAAAATACAAATAATAACTGTATATGTGACTCAGTGGTTGAGTACCCCTGAGTTCAATCCCTGGTACCCCTTCCAAAATAAATAAATAAATAAAAATATACAAGGGATTACTTCAATAATTCTACATTTGTTTAGGTTGACCTAGTGGACTAAAATATAAAGTATTTGGGATTAACTATTATACGGAGTTCAAAATATATATATCTATTGTTGCTTAAAATATTCTGTAGTTTTCAAGTCCACTTTATAGTATCTTTAAACATTGACAATATTTTACAGTTAAAAACAGGGTTAATTTTTGCAACTGAAAGGGAAACAAAATCATATATAATCAGTTTCATAGGATCACAATGCATCTGGAATTATCACCATGGCAAAACTGTGTGTTTTGGATTTTGAGAGAGCAGAATTTGAAATAAAATCATCCGATTAAAAGGTGACTATGTGAGTTGGATCTTTGTTGTTAATACATATCTGCAATACTCATAAGGAAAATCTATGGATAATATGTCAAGCTCCTTCTTCTCCTTTTTCTTCTTTTTCTTCTTCTCCTTCTCCTCCTCCTCTTCCTCCTCCTCCTTTTCCTCCTTTTCCTCCTCCTCCTCCTTCTTTTTCTTTTACCTTTGGTACTGGGGATTGAACTCAGGGACAATTGACCACAGAGTCTTACACCAGCCCTACTTTGTATTTTATTTTGAGATGGGGTCTCACTGAGTTGCTTAGGGCCTTGCTGTTGCTGAGGCTGGCTTTGAACTCATGATCCTCCTGCCTCAGCCTCCCAAGCTGCTGGAATTACAGGCAAGTGCCACCGTGCCCAGAAAATTAGTAAATTTCATACTTTTCTCTTCTAATATAGTTGACTGATATTCTGTACAGTTTATTCCATATGAAACATGGATATCAGATGAAGATTATTATTTTTTCCAACACCATCTTGTATCTAGGTGTAGAAGACTTAGATACAGTATCTATGTATTAGTACAGATGAGAGATAATATGATCCTTGAGCTGGAGCTAAAAGTAGAAGTATTGTATTTTATTTAAAGACAAGGTATCACTGAGTTGCTTAGGGCCTCAGAATTTTTTTTTTCTTTTACCAGCATTTAAACTCTGGAAATCTCGACCACTGAGCCACATCGCCATCCCTATTGTGTATTTGTATAGAGACAGGGTCTCACTTTATTGATTTACTTAGGGTCTTTCTTTGGCTAAGCCTGGCTTTGATTTGAGATCCTCCTGCCTCAGCCTCCTGTGCTGCTGAGATTGCAGGCATGCACCACCATGCACAGCTTGACTCCTATGATTTCTTTACCTGAATATAGTGTTTTTAAGGCTCTCTACATTAGAACACTTCTGTGTGTGTGTGTGTGTTTGTGTGTGTGTATGTGTGTGTAGCTGGGGATTGAACCCAGGGCCATATGCATGTGAGGCAAGCACTCTACCCAGTGAGATATATCCCCCACCATAGAACATATTTATCCAATTAAACTGTGTTGCTCAATATAGTATTACACTGTATGGATAAACTGAATTTTGTTTCAGTTGCTGTTCCTGGTATTGAACACAGGAAGTCTCAGAATAATAGTCCGAACCATTTTTATTTTTTATTTTGAGACAGAAAGAGTCTCTCTCTCTCTCTCTCTCTCTCTCTCTCTCTCTCTCTCTCTCTCTCTCTCTTGTACCTGGGATTGAATTCAGTGACACTTGACCACTGGGTCCTTTTTTGAATTTTTTTTATTAGAGACAAGGTCTCACTGAGTTGCTTTGTTGGATTCCTGGCAGGAGGCTGCACCTCCCAGGCAGAAGGCCACACCTCCCAGGTACTTTGTAAAAAGACTACCTTTCCCAGGTACCCTCACCACTGCCCCCTGACCTCCAGCAGCCTATGGAGACACTCGCCCCCAGGGGTCTGCCTGACCAGCACTCTGCTATCTAAGCCAGCCCTGGACTGAAACCTCTCTCTGTTCCTGCCTGTCCCTGTTCCCATTCATCCCTTCCCTATCCCCTTTCCCTTCCCTTCCTTTCCCTACCCTTGCCCACGTGGCACCCCAATAAACCCTTTTATTTCACTAACACGGTGTTCCTGGCTAAGTTAACTGTGTTCAGCATTTTCTAACATGCTTGCTATGTGCCTCACCATAGCTGAGGCTGGTTTTGAACTCACAATCCTCCTGCCTCAGCCTCCCAAGTGCTGAAATTACAGGCATGCACCATCACTGTTGTTATCATTATTTTTTGTGGTACAGAAGATCAAACACAGGGTTTTTCATAAACCAGGAAAGGGCTCTACAACTTAACTGTATCTCAGCACCATGATTCTTATTATTCAAAATGTGTAAGTAAAGGACTATTTAAACATGCAACTGAAACAATATATTGTACTTTAAAAATCATATAGTATATTCATAAACCATGTATAGTTTATTTAAATTATGTACATATATATGAAATTTCTATCTCATTCTACTAAAATTTTGTTGGGAGCATATAATTAAACTATATGTAAGCCACTACAAATATATCTATCATTCTGTATATAGGTAAGTAGATAGAATACCTTATACTATAATATACACTCTGTGGTATAATGTAACCTAACATGCATTGACACATTTCATAATATATGAACATTATAAATATATATATATATATATTATCTATATATATGTATATATATATAGATATATATAGATATATAGATATATAACCTCATTCCATATAATATATGATATATATTATTGAACTAAATTGCATACATTTTAAGCACATGCCACTACATTTTTGTTGTTGTTACTGGGATTCAACTCAAGGACACTCTACCACTGAGCCACCTCCCCAGCCCAATTTTGTATTTTAATTAGACACAGGGTCTCACTGAGTTGCTTAGCACCTCATCATTGTTGAGGCTGGCCTTGAACTTGTGATCTTCCTGTCTCAGCCTCAGGAGGTGCTGGGATGACAGGTGTTTGCCACCACGCCTGGCCACATGCCCCAACATTTTAATAGGATAATGTTATGGTTTGGATGTGAAGTTTACTCCAAAAGCTCATATATGAGACAATGGAAGAAAGTTCAGAGGAGAAATGGTTGGGTTGTGAGAGCTTTATCCAATCAGTGAATTAATCCCTGGTAGGGATTAACTGAGTGGTAACTGAAGGTGGGTGTGGCTGGAATGAGGTGGGTCATTGAAGCCATGCCTCTGGGGTATATATTTGGTGAGCTGAGATTAGTCTCTGTTTTCTGATCAGGTGAGCTGCTTTCCTCCACCACATTCTTCCTCCATATATCCTGCCTCACCTTGAGCCCTGAGGAATGGGCCCTTTTGTCTATGGATGGAAACCTCTGAAACTGTGAGTTCCCACATAAACTTTTCCTCCTCTACAGTGGTACTTGTCAGAACTTTTAGTCATACAAGTGAGAAGGATGACTAAAACATGATATAAAATGAATAAAACTTGAATTCTATCAATATATATAAATGATTTTTTATAAATCATAAATGACTTCATACAACAAACTTTTCCTTCTTAGCAGTTTGCTAATGGTGATCCTTTCTCCACTGATCATGGGTAGTTACTTGTTTGAGTAATACCTGGCTACTTTACAGCAAATCTGGGAATTGGCATCTATCTCCAGGAGCCAATCACCATCTCCAAATAGATTTCAGGAGGAGAACATAGAAAATATAGATAGGAATCCCACTAGATAATTTTGTGGAGAAAGTAGTTTATTTCTTACTTATTTGTTTGTTTTGTTTGGAACCCTGGATTGAACCCAGAAATGCTTAACCACTAAGTCACATGCCCATGCCTTTATATATTATTTTATTTATTTATTTATTTTTGTGGTACTGGGGATTGAACTCAGGGGCACTCAACCACTGGGCCATATCCCCAGCCCTTTTTTGCATTTTATTTGAAGACAGGGTCTGACTGAGTTGCTAAGTGCCTCACCATTTCTGAGCCTGGCTTTGAACTCGAAATCCTCCTGTTTCAGCCTCCCACGTGCTGGGATTACAGGTGTGCGCCACCGCGCCTGGCTATATTTTATTTAGAGACAGGGTCTCAGTGAGTTAATTGCTTAATGCCTTGCTAAGTTGTTCAGGCTACCTTTAAACTCCTGATTCTCTTGACTCATCCTCCACTGAGCCACTGGGATTATAGGAGTACCCAGCTTGTTTTTAATATTACTTTTTCAAAAATATTTATTTATTTGCTTTAGTTGTACACAACGTGTTTGTTTTTACGTGGTGCTGACAATCAAACCTGGGCCACACATGTGCTAGGTTAGTGCTGTACCACTAAGCCACAACCCCAGCCCCTTAATATTACTTTTTAAAAAATAATTTTTTTCTGAGGAAGAAATTGTTCATCCAAGGTACTGAAAACTATTTTCACTTATTAATTAAAGTAATGTCCTCAAAACATAATTACATACCTTGGTGTAATTGTTTAAGCTGCTTTATAATGTTCTTCTTCTTTTTTTTTTTTTTTTTTTTTTTTTTTTTTTGGTACTGGGGATTGAACTCAGGGGCACTCGACCACTGGGCCACATCCCCAGCCCTTTTTTGTATTTTATTAGAGACAGGGTCTCACTGAGTTACTAAGTGCCTTGCCACTGCTGAGGCTGGATTTGAACTCACAATCCTTCTGTCTCAGCCTCCCAAAGTGCTGGGATTACAGGCGTGCACCACCGCGCCCGGCTTAAAGTTCTGCTTTTAAAACATTAGTAAAATTAAACAATATGTAGAATAAAATGTATATTCAATTTTTTCAATATAAATTAATATATTTTAGGTTAAAATATATAAAGACAAGGATAATTTAAAAATTCTACATCCAGTATAATATTTCATTTCACATTGAGAACTCAAAACAGTTAAAATCCATTCAGATTATTTATTATGATTTTTTTTTTCTTTTGGGCTGAGGCAGTAGCTCAGTTGTAGAATGCTCACCTAGCACATATGAGGCACTGGGTTTGATACTCAGCACCACATGAAAATAAATACATAAAACAAAGGAATACAAAAAAAGAATACAAAAAGATTCTATTTTTCTTTTTCTTTCTTTCATTCTTTTTTTTTTCTTTTTCTTTTTTTTTTTTTTTTTTTTTTTTTTTTTTGGTACTGGTATTGAACTCAAGGGTACTTGACCACTAAGTCACATCCCCAGCCCTATTTTTTTTTTTTTTTTGTACTGGGGATTGAACTCAGGGGCACTCGACCACTGGGCAACATCCCCAGCCCTTTTTTGTATTTTATTAGAGTCAGAGTCTCGCTGAGTTGTTAAGTTCCTTGCCATTGCTGAGGTTGGCTTTGAACTTGGGATCCTCCTGCCTCAGCCTCCCAAAGTGCTGGGATTACAGGAGTGTGCCATCGCACTCCGCCCAGCCTTATTTTTGTATTTTGTTTAGAGATGACAAACCAGCCTAATTCTATCTTGAGACTGGGAGCCATCCTGTCAAAAAGTTATGAAAAGCCACTTCAGTTTTCTATGAAATGCTAAGATTCTTATTTGGCTTGAGCTTATTGTCTGGCATTCATGCCCAGGCCTTGAGCTCACTCAGGCCTGGCTTCCTTGACCCTCTCTCTAAAACTAACGGTGCCTCATAAACTTTTGATGTGAGGTTTGACTATTACTCCCCTTTTCCTTGGAATGCAATGCCACGTAGGTGATTAGTTTGCTACTTGCTTTGAATTACACATGTCTGACCTTATTAGCTGTAAGTTCCCAAGATTTTTTTTGTAACTCTTTGAACTATAAAAACCTTGTCTTCCCTGTGAGTAGGACTGACCCCAAGCCCAGTGTTTGGGAGGGGCAGCCCTGGCCAGCTCTCTTTGTGTGTATACAATATAAGCTTGCTTTAGTCTAAAATTGGAGTTGGTGGTCTTTTCTTTGCGTCTTGGATCAACATTTTTGGAGGCCTCAGCGAGATTCAGACCACTACAAATTCTGAAGCCGGACCTTCGCTCTGGGACTCCGGGGCGGAGTGCTACCTTAGGGGGTGCGCACCTTGAGACGTTCCAAGGCCCCAGGGTGTGCCTTCAGTCCTTCGGACTACTGGAGTGAACTGCTGCATCAAAAATTAGCAAAAGCCGCCGGGCACGGTGGCGCACGCCTGTAATCCCAGCACTTTGGGAGGCTGAGGCAGGAGGATCGCGAGTTCAAAGCCAGCCTCAGCAATGGTGAGGCACTTAGCAACTCAGTGAGACCCTGTCTCTAAATAAAATACAAAAAAGGTCTGGGGATGTGACCCAGTGGACGAGTGCCCCTGAGTTCAATCCCTGGTACCACAAAAAAAAAAAAAAAAAAAAAAAAATTAGCAAAAGCCGGGCGTGGTGGCGCACGCCTGTAATCCCAGCACTTTGGGAGGCTGAGGCAGGAGGATTGCGAGTTCAAAGCCAGCCTCAGCAATGGCGAGGCACTTAGCAACTCAGTGAGACCCTGTCTCTAAATAAAAATACAAAAAAGGGCTGGGGATGTGACCCAGTGGTCGAGTGCCCCTGAGTTCAATCCCTGGTACCACAAAAAAAAAAAAAAAATTAGCAAAAAGGGCTGGGGTTGTGGCTCAGGGGTAAAGCATTCACCTAGCACGTGTGCGGCCTGGGTTCGATCCTCAGCACCATGTAAACATAAATGCATTGCATTGTGTACAACTAAAGCAAATGAATACATATTTTAAAAAAATTAGCAAACATCCAAAAAAAAAAAAAAAAAAACCTCCACAGGTAAGTGGCGCCCTAGTAACATCTGGTATCTGGTTTTGAGATCTCCTCTGGGGACAGCGAGGTGCCTGGCGAGGCACATGCACTCCTGTCCAGGGCAGTAGCGAAAGGTCGCACTGCTTTCTGGTTCTGGTCGGGAATTCCCACTGGGGACAGAGAGGTGCCTGACGAGGCACATACGCACTCCTGTCCGGAGCATTAGCAAGATGTTGCACTGCTCCCTGGTTGGTTTGGCGCCTGGTTCTTGTTCTTTTGTGTATTGTCCTGTGTTCTGTTTTTTGTTTTGTTTTGTTTTGTTGTTTTTGTTTTCTGCTTTCTCATTGTGTCTTCTCTGTTGTAAATGTAAAAAAATTGAACAACATGGGTAACAAGACAAGTAAGCCTGATACTCCTTTGAACTGTGTTTTAAGAAATTTTGACAAACTTTATCCCCATTTTGTTAAGCAGGATTATCCCATCACCAAGAAATGCCTCCGAACATTCTGTGAGGTAGAATGGCCCACCTTCAGAGTTGGCTGGCCTCCTGAGGGCACTTTTGATCCCCAAGTGGCATGGGCTATATCTAACATCACTCTTGGTAATCCTGGCCACCCAGATCAAATAGGATATATTCTACCCTGGGCGGAAGCAACAACTAATTCCCCCACCTGGATGAAGGTTTAGATGGTCCGGAATGGACAGGGAGGGCAAGCCCTGGTTATGGCTGGGAGAACTCCCCAGGGTCCCTCAAAAACAAACCATAAATCCACTAAGAGCCCTGTCCTACAGGACTCTCTGGAGGATTCCCTCCTTCCCCCAGATGCTTCGGCTCCTCTTTATCCTCCTGCCGTGGGTGCAGTTGCAGCTGCTCCACTAACTACTCCACTATCTCCCTCTCCCTCCCCTCAACCGCTTCCTCAATCGCCCCACTCAACCACTCCTCCAACTCTAGTCTTCCCAAAGGAGCCAGCCCCTGTTCTTTCTCCTCCCCATACCCGACAGGGCCACCCTTATGAAAGGCCTGACTCAATTGCTTCCCCTGGCCAACCTGCCGGCTCCATTTCTATTAATATCCCTGAAGTGGAACCGACTCCGGCCCCTGTTCTTCCTCTCCGCCAGATTCCAGAAGGTCGCTACGTGTATGTTCCATTTTCCACAACAGACCTTTATAACTGGAAAAACCAGAATCCCCCTTTTAGCACGGATCCTAGTTCCTTGATTTCTCTGGTTGATTCCGTTTTCTTTAATCACCTCCCCACCTGGGATGACTGTCAACAGATTCTCCATACTCTCTTCACCACGGAGGAAAGGGAGCGAATCCTGGCAGAAGCAGCTAAAGCGCTGCCTGGGATAAGTGCTCTTACAAGCGACAGAAAAAAAAAGAAGTGATTGAACGAGCTTTACCTAGGAGAAGACCAAGCTGGGACTATGGGACAACTGAAGGTAGGAGAGCACTCGGTGAGTACCACCAGACTCTGTTAGAGGGCATTAAGAGGACAGCTTGAAAACCCACAAATCTTTCTAAGGTAGCAGATGTAAAACAGGGGCCAGATGAGTCGCCTTCAGCGTTTCTCGAGCGCCTCCTGGAGGCATACCGTCTATATACTCCTATAGACCCTGAGGACCCGACAAGACTCAAGGCGATTAATCTGGCTTTTGTGACTCAATCGGCCCCAGACATCCGTAAAAAGATTCAAAAGATAGATGGCTTTGCAAGAAAAACCAGGTCAGAATTATTGGAAATAGCCCAAAAGGTGTTTGAAAGTAGAGATAGCAGAGATGATCTACTGATAAGGAAAGTAAACAGGGCCACAATGGCCGCATTACGGGCTTCTGAAACCTCAAATCCTAGACAAAGGCAGACCACATACAACAGAGACAAAAAGCGGTCTTCCCTGCTACAAAACCAGTGTGCTTATTGCAAAGAAATTGGACACTGGAAAAATGAATGCCCCCAATGTAATCCGAAGATCTTGCCCCAATCACAGGCCAGAGCTCCTCAGCCAAAACCAGTTTTAACTTTAGAAGAATAGGAGGGCCATGGCTCTTTCAAACTAGGCTCCCGAGAGCCCATGATAACTTTCTCAATTGGGGGCCAACCTGTAAATTTCCTAGTGGATACAGGAGCTTCACATTCGGTGTTACAGAAGCCCATAGGACCCCTCACTAATGAAACCATGGAAGTGCAAGGGGCAACAGGAGAAATTAAAAAGTATAAATGGACTACAGACCGGACTGTTAACATAGGACGAGGAACTGTAACTCACTCTTTCATTGTTATCCCTGAATGCCCTTTCCCGTTGCTGGGACGGGACCTTTTAAGCAAACTTCAGGCAACTATTTCATTTTCTGGAGATATGCCTACATTAGAATTGGGGAATCCTGCAAAGGCCCTAACTATAACCTGCCCATTAAGTGAGGAGTATCTGCTTTTTCAAAATCCTATTCAAGCTTCAGAAGGAAAATGGGAGAAATTATTAATTCAAGAAATTCCTACAGTTTGGGCTGAGGATAACCCTCCAGGGCTAGCTGAGCATGTGCCACCAGTTGTAATACAACTAACATCTGGGGCTATGCCCATCTGGGTTAAACAATACCCCATCAGTTTTGAAGCCAAAGAAGGAATTAAAACCCACATCAGGCATCTCCTAGAAGTGGGGATACTAATTAGATATCAATCAGCTTGGCACACCCCCTTGTTGCCTGTCCAAAAGCCTGGGACTCAAGATTACAGACCAGTACAGGACTTAAGGGAAGTGAAACAAACGGGTAGAAACTATACACCCAACTGTCCCTAACCCCTACACTTTGCTCAGTTTGTTGCCACCAGAACATACAGTTTATACTGTATTGGATTTGAAAGACGCATTTTTCTCCATCTGTTTGTCAAAACTGAGTCAGCCTATCTTCGCTTTCGAATGGACGGATTTGGAGATGGAGATATCGAGACAACTGACCTGGACTCGACTACCTCAGGGATTTAAAAATTCCCCCACTATCTTTGATGAAACTCTCAATCAAGATCTGAGACTGTTTCGCAGTAAGTACCCTGAAGTAACCTTGCTCCAATATGTGGATGATCTCCTGTTAGCAGCAAAAGACAAAGAGGACTGTTTAAGGGCCACTCGGGGTTTGCTAGGAACCTTGGCTCAATTGGGGTACCGAGTCTCCAAGAAAAAGGCAAAAATCTGTTCCTCTCGGGTTACTTATTTGGGATATGAGCTGAGGGAAGGGAAAAGACTGTTATCCCAATCCCGCATAGAAGCCATAATGAAGATCCCAACCCCAACCACTAAAAAGCAGGTTAGGGAATTTCTAGGGCAGCTGGATACTGCCGCCTTTGGATACCTGGATTTGCTGAAATCGCCAAGCCGTTATATACTGCAACTGCAGGAGGCAAGTCACCTTTAATTTGGACTGAGGAAAATGAATTGGCCTTCAAAAATGTAAAGGAGGCTTTGGTTCAGGCCCCGGCCTTAACCCTCCCTGATATATCTAAGCCTTTCCATCTTTATGTTCATGAGAGAAAGGGCATTGCTAAAGGAGTTCTTACCCAAAATTTAGGGCCATGGAAAAGACCAATTGCCTACATTTCAAAAAGGCTGGATCCTGTAGCATCAGGATGGCCCCCTTGTTTACGAGCCATAGCAGCTACTGCAATACTGGTAAAGGAAGCAGACAAACTTTCTCTGGGGCAGACTCTCACTGTGACTGCCCCTCACACAGTGGAAACCCTATTGAGGGATGCCACCAGTCGATGGATGTCAAATGCCCGTCTCACTCAGTACCAGGCTCTCCTCCTAGACAAGGACAGATTGACCTTCAGTAAATCCCTGGCATCAATCCTGCAACCTTGCTGCCTGATGATAACCCAGAGGAGCCAATTCATGACTGCTCAGAGATGCTGGATGTCATCCAAGGTACCCGACCAGACCTGACTGACATTCCTCTCACCAACAGAGATGCAGACCTTTACACCGATGGTAGCAGTTATGTCCGGGATGGAATAAGGTATGCGGGAGTGGCAGTAGTTATGGGCCAAAAAAAAATTATCTGGGCACAGGCTTTGCCCAGAGGCTCATCAGCCCAAAAAGCAGAAATCATTGCAGTAACACAGGCATTGAGATGGGCAGAAGGAAAATGGGTAAACATTTACACAGACGGCCATTATGCTTTTGCTACAGTACATGTGCATGGACAGATATACAAACAAAGGGGACTTTTAACTTCAGATGGAAAGACTATCAAAAATAAACAAGAAATCCTTCAATTACTGGAGGCTATCTGGTTGCCAGACAAACTGGCTATTATCCACTGGCCTGGACACCGTAAAGACAATAGCCCCCAGACCCAAGGTAATAACTTGGCCGATCTAACAGCCAGGGAAATAGCCCTTGGGGAGTCAAAATGCCAAACTATTCTTGAACTCTCAAATTGCCCAAAACTCCCAGTTAAAATTGAGGAAGAAACTCCTACATACACTACTGAAGAGATGAACTTATACTCCTCTATGGGAGCCCAACAAAACTGTCATGGCTGGTGGACTCTCCCAGATGGGAAAATTTGCATGCCTAAGCTTTTAGGAAGAAAATGGTTAACTGATCTTCATCAGGCGATGCATTTGTCCCCCAAGAAGACTTCAGAACTAATTTCACTCCACGTTTGGTTCCCGGGACACCAAGGGATACTCCAGAACATCTCAAATCGCTGCATGACATGTGCACAGGTAAATGCTAAAAAGAACCATCTTCCACAGGGAAACAAAGTCAAGGTACTGTACCTGGTGAATTTTGGGAATTGGACTTTACTGAAATTAAACCAGGACTATATGGATATAAATACTTGTTAGTCTTTGTTGAAACTGTCTCAGGCTGGGTAGAAGCCTTTCCAACTCGAACAGAGACAGCACAAATAGTAGTTAAAAAACTAATAACTGAGATTGTTCCTAGATTTGGCCTTCCTCTAACTTTGGGGTCTGACAATGGCCCGGCCTTCACGGCCAAATTATCTCAATTAATTTCAAGAGCCCTTAATATAAACTGGAAATTACATTGTATGTACCATCCTCAAAGTTCAGGAAAGGTAGAAAGGATGAATAGAACATTAAAGGAAACTTTGACTAAATTAATACTTGAGACTGGTGGTAACTGGGTTGATCTCCTGCCTTTTGCTCTCTTAAGGGCTCGTTGCACCCCTTACCAGGAAAAATTTACCCCTTATGAAATAATTTATGGGCGGCCACCGCCTTTGGTTCCCAGAGTACACCAAGATCTGGTGGGAGACATTCCAATCTCAGAAACACTCAAGGACTACAACTAATCATAGATAAGATTTTTCCCCAGGTCCAGGCTGTTGTAGGACAGACTCCAACACAGGATCAGCATGCAGTGTCTTTTATTATATTTCTCTCAGCCTTTTTATACATCTTCCAGACAAAGAGGGCAATTAGCCATCAGCAAACATTAATAGACAATGAAGGCAAATAGCCAGTAGCAATGACGAGCATAAATTTGCGAATCAGCAATCACCAGATAAACTTTCCCTAAAGAATATCTTAAACTAGTTAGGGCTAGAACACTTTGAGCTCCTCTTCTTTTCAATATAGAAGAAACAAGAAAGAAACACCCTCGTTTGCAAGCAATGTTTCTTTACTATCTATTCTATATCTCTTGGCAAGACGTTCCGTTTGCAGACACGCCCACCAAGGGCAACAAAGCCTCGTTTGCAAGAACTGTTGTTGCCAAACTTTCTGATTAGCCTCTTGGCATAACATACCATTTGCAGTATGTTCACCAAGGGGGTGATAAGTGCCTCGTTTGCGAGAACACCTTCACCCATACTTTTGATAAACTACTTGTTTCTTCTCTATCTGTTCTACACCTCTCAGCAGAACATTCCATTTGCAGACACGCCCACCGAGGACAACAAGGCCTCGTTTGCAAGGAATCTTGTTGTTCTTCTTCTGATTCTCTACACAGGCTGCTCAACCCGTTGGACACAGACTGCCCGATCATTCATTCCAACCAGGCGATGCTGTGCTGATATGACGTTTAAGAACTAACAGCCTTGAGCCCAGGTGGAAGGGCCCTTACATCGTGATTCTCCGCACTCCTACTGCCATCAAAGTTGCTGGTATTCCTGCCTGGATCCATCACTCACAGCTAAAGAAGGCACCTACAGAAACCACGGAGGAAGAACCCACTGGAAGAGAATCCAGCAGCCAGAGGTGGAAAGTGACTGAGCGTGGGCCTTTCAAAGTTAAAATTACTAAGGTTTAATATTTTGTCACTAGCTTCTTTTTGCTTTTCCTGTTATTATAAGCATTATGCTAATAATTTTTGCCTGTTGGAGTATACATGTACCCTTAGGTTTTAGCTATGCTGGCCTCAACAAACCTTGTACCCCATCTGTAGCCCAAGAAGGACCTGCTATTGCAGGATCTCCACTAATACTAAATTGTACTTACTCTTGTCAAGATCCAGTAATTGGCCCTATCAAATGGTATAAAGATAACCAAGAAATTTTTAGTCAGATATTCAGGGAGGGACCATGGAGAAATCTTACAGACCAATCTCGAAGAGATAATATAAATTTAAAAATCTATAAATACTCTGCTCACCCTCAAGATTCAGGACAGTATTCCTGTACTAAGCTAAAAAAAGGGGCCCCAATAGATACTGTTTATTCAAAAGCTACTTTAAAGATAGATGTTTCTGTGAGTCCCCTAAATTCTGTAACTACTCAAAATTTTTGGTTACAATTGGCTGTTGACACTATGGACAAAAGTTCCTTCTGTGTACAAGAAGGAAACTCCATCCATCAATTGCTAGCTAACAATCTTATGGGTCTATCTGTAAAATATATGACTATGTTAAAGTCACTGGTGATAGAGCAACACAGCAAGACTGGCCAGTATACCATGCAGAGCCAACTTTGCCAGCTTCACTGGTTATTCAAAAGCATTGTTTATGCATAGATTGCATCCTTCCCCGATCCCCCCCCCCAATTGTTCTATTGAGCAAAATATCTCCCTACCCAATGGCAAACGACTGCCAACAGGATGGGTTTTTCTCTCTAATAAAGCAACTTTCCAGGCTTTGCCTACAAACTTTTCTGAGATCTGTTCTATTGGACGGATCTTTCCTTTACTGCCATCTCTGACAGCTCCCCACCGAATGGCCCGAAGTCTGCCCTCCAACTGCGATGACAATTTAATCCTCCTAGACCCACTAGACACTGCAATTGCAGCAGCCTTTCTTTTGCCACTTCCGGGTCTAGTTGTAGGAATACAAAGAAAAATCACAAAATTAGCCTGTAGTTTTAGCAAAACAGCTAACCTTACTGCACAAGTTTTGGCAGAAATTAATCAAGAGATGAAAAAACTTCAAACCTCAATGTTACAAAATAGAGCGGTTATTGATTTTCTTTTATTAAAACATCACTTGGGTTGCCAACAATTCCCAGACATGTGCTGTTTTAATGTTACAGATTATTCTAACGTTATCCAACAACAGGTAGATGAGATAAGACAGGAAATTAACAAAATTAAAATGAGTAATTATTGGTTAGGCTTGGGAGATTGGTTTCCATGGTTAACTTCTCTCTTAGGTCCTATAATTTGTATCCTTCTCTTACTAGTTATTGTCCCATGTGTTATTAACTATATGCTCCGGTTTATTGGGCTACAATTTAATTCTATTATGTACCATCGATAAAATTAGCCTATACAATTACTCCCTTTCAAAGATTTGAAAAGTAAAAAAAAAGGGGGGGGGAATGATAAACCAGCCTAATTCCATCTTAAGACTGGGAGCCATCCTGTCAAAAAGTTATGAAAAGCCCACTTCAGTTTTCTATAAAATGCTAGGATTCTTATTTGGCTTGAGCTTATTGTCTGGCATTCATTCCCAGGCCTTGAGCTCGCTCAGGCCTGGCTGTCCTTGACCAGATAACAACTCTCTCTCTCTCAAACTAACAGTGCCTCATAAACTTTTGATGTGGGGTTTAACTATTACTCCCCTTTTTTCTTGGAATGCAATGCCATGTAGATATTAGTTTGCTACTTGCTTTGAATTACACATGTCTGACCTTGTTAGCTGTAAGTTCCCAAGATTTTCTGTAACTCTTTGAACTATAAAAACCTTGTCTTCCCGGAGAGCGGGGCTGACCACAAGCCCAGTGTTTGGGAGGGGCAGACCTGGCCAGCTCTCTTTATATGTATACAATATAAGCTTGCTTTAATCTAAAATTAGAGTTGGTGGTCTTTTCTTTGCGTCTTGGATCAACACTTCTCTCACACTTTGCTATTTGGAAAGAGTGCAGATTCCTTACCATCAAGGGAACCTCAATTACTAATGCCTCATTATCTTTGATCTACTTCAGGCCTCAAAACTTCCAGCTGCCATTAGAATATCACATTGTAAATCCCCTCAGATAAACATCTCCTTTGTACACTGGGCAACAAAGAAGCAGACTCTGAGGTGAGAGCTGCAGCCCTCCAACAGCCTACTGTGCCTATGGTCCTCTGCCTTGCTAGTCCCCTGGTGGGCTCTTCCCCACCTGACACTCAACAGATCCTTATTTTTCTTCACAACATCTTTCACCCTAATACCTCATCTATAAAACAAATTCTCACTTCTCATCTTAAACTCTCTCCAAAGGACCTACAATTTCTCTCTACCCTCTCTGCCTCCTGTGAAATCTGCCAAAAAACCAATACCACCTTCTATCTCCACCCATTTGCCTTTCCTTTACACGTGGCAAGAGTATATCTCCCATGCTTTGATTGGCAGCTAGGCTTTACCCATATCCCACCAGGAAAGTGGTACAAATTTCTCTTAGTACTTGGTGACACCTTCTTGAGATGGGTTGAGGCTTTCCTCACCACCAATAAATGTGCCCTGTTGAACCATGATGCAAAGTAAAGACCACCAACTCCAATTTAATTGAAATTAAAGGAAGCTGCTGGGCATGGTGGTGTACGCCTGTAATCCCAGCACTTGGGAGGCTAACGCAGGTGGATTGCAAGTTCAAAGCCAGCCTCAGTAATGGCGAGGCACTTAGCAACTCAGTGAGGCCCTTTCTCTAGTAAAATTCAAAAAAGGGCTGGGGATGTGGCCCAGTGGTCAAGTGCCCCTGAGTTCAATTCCTGGTACCAAAAAAAAAAAAAAAAAATATGCCATTAGGTTTTAGAGTGGGTACTTATCTGGTGAGGGTGAGCCAATAGTCATGAGGTACCAATAAGGTTTTAGGGAGTGTTGTTATCTGATCAGGGAAAGCCAGGCCTGGGTGAGTTCAAGGCACAGGCAGGAATTCCAAACAAGTTTAAAACATCAAAATGTGATCAAGCCGGGCGCGGTGGCACACGCCTGTAATCCCAGCACTTGGGAGGCTGAGGCAGGAGGATCGCGAGTTCAAAGCCAGCCTCAGCAATGGCGAGGCACTTAGCAACTCAGTGAGACCCTGTCTCTAATAAAAAAAAAAATACAAAAAAGGTCTGGGGATGTGGCCCAATGGTCGAGTGCCCCTGAGTTCAATCCCCAGTACCAAAAAAAAAAAAAAAAAAAAAAAATGTGATCAGACCAAATAGAAATTTTAGCATTCTACAGAAGACAGAAATGGACCTTTTTTTTTTTTAACTTTTTGACATGATGGCTCCCAATCTTAAGATGGAATTAGGCTAGGTTCATCGCCCCTATGGTGACCAATGTCCTTATCCTGGTTGAACACATTCTTTCCCGGTTTGGCCTCTCCTCCTTGGTTCAGTCTGATAATGGTTCTGAAATTACTTCCGTATTTCATGGTCTGCAGCTAAGACACTCAACATCTCCCGGCATTTTCATATTCCCTACCATCCCCAGTCCTCTGGAAAGGTGGAACATACCAACCAGACCTTGGAAAACATTCTCACAAAACTATCCCTTGAATTGCATTTATATTGGACTGAACTCCTTCTTTGGCTCTTCTTAGTGTACAAGCCCTCCCAAAGAAGCCACTCAACATCTCCCCTTGTGAACTTATATATGTGTATATATATATATATATATATATATATATATATATATATATATATATAGTTATATATATATATGGCGGCCTATTCCCCTGCTCAGTTCACCACCCTCTGAATCTTCATTGCCCTTTGCTCCTCATTTTTTCTGGCCCTTTCCTGCATATATTAGAATCTTTCTTTGGTAATACAGTGATGCTGTTCTGGCAAAGCCTAGTTCTGCCTATTCCCCTTCTCCCACTCTATCTCCTGATGACCTGGTACTTTCTTCAAAATAAACTGGACCCTATCCAGTCATTCTCACCACTCCCTTGGCAGCTCACCTTGAAGGGGTTTATAATTCCCATTTAAAATATTTTTTTCTCTGCCATTTTATGGAGTTAAAGCCACAGGTCCTCTCAAGCTGTGTTTCTCCAAGACCATAACCCCAATTCTCCTTTGATTTTTGAGGATCATGAGGATACTTCAAAATCATGTGCACCATTCTTCCCTTTTTAATTTTTTATTCCGATCTCATTCTGCACTTACCTCCCTGTGGTACTATTACCAGGGATTATGATTGCAATATCAAGTATACATACAGCAACTTGCTCAAACCATACTATGTATACAATCCCAGCTTAATTCTTTTTTTAAAAAAAATTATTTATTTGCTTTAGTCATACACAATGTGTTTATTTGTACGTGGTGCTGAGGATCAAACCCTGCCGCGCATGTGCTAGGCGAGCACTCTACTGCTGAGCCCCAGCCCCAGCCCCCCAGCTTAATTCTTTAGCTGCTGTGATTCTGCAGAGTCAAAGAGGCATTGATTTTCTTACTGCCAAAAAAGGTCGACTTTGTATCTACAGGAGCAATGCTATTTTTATGCCAATCAATCTGGTACAATAAAGGACAAGATAAAACAACTCCAACAGGACCTTGAACTCGGAAACAACAGCTCTCATCTGCTGAAAGATGACAGCCAAGTAACCCACTTATCCAGTGGGCACTGCCTTTCCTGACCTCTTTCCTTGCTTGCCCCCTATGTCATTGGATTTATTCAAGACCAGATTCAAGGATCTTTAACCAAAGTATGAACCAGCTTTTGTTACAGAACTTCCAACCTCTCACCAAGCTTGGGCCATCTGTAGTCAGCATTGCTTGGCAACTCCTGACCATCACCACTGCCTCAATGACACCTCCCACTTCTAACAAGGTCCAGATGCTGCCCCTTCCCAGTAGGAAGCCCTTATAAAAGATTGATTGACCTACGTCCCTGTTCCCTAAGGGACCCAATAAAAAATAAAAAGGGGGGAATGTAAGGCCTTGCTTAGCATTTGGGTGGCCATCTTAAGTGACAACCACCATTTTAAAGGCATTCCCACCCAAGGGCTTTTCTGAGAAAAGCTCACCACCCCCTCATACCAGCTGCACACTTAACCACACACATTCTTTGCATTCTTTCATGACCAAGGGTGTACCAACCCCACCCTTAATCACCCACCTTGAGACCTGTCTGGCTCTAATCTCTGAGTCTCCCCCGTAAAGTACTGGAACCCCGAGTCTATGTTGTCTCCCTTCTCTCTATGGAAACATGGCTTTTATTTGTCATCAGTGACAAATAAACTCTGAGTGTATCTCTGCCTGGTCTCCATCTTTCATTTCTCACACTTGACCTTCATTTCTAGCTTTCCCATCTCCCAGTACCTTGCTTTCCTTTCGCATAAGCTCTCAGACAGCATGTGAACATCTAAAATGATGGTTAGGGGCTGGGGTTGTGGCTCACTGGTATACTGCTTGCCTAGCATGTGCACAGCCCTGCGTTCAATCATCAGTACCATGTAAAAATAAATTAAATAAAGGTATTGTGTCCACATACAACATATATATATATATGTATATATATATATATATATATATATATATATATATATATATATATATATATATATACATACACACCAAATATGCTTCACAGCACATGTCACTGGGGAAATAAAACTAAAAGTACTAGAAGATTCCACTGACCACTCACAAAATGGCACACACTCACAAAAAACCCAAGAGTCATAAATGCTGGTTGGCTGCAGAGCACAGAAAATCTCCTAGATTGTTGCTGGGATACCAGAGACATTCTTCTGGGAAGGAAGACTGCCTGTTTTTTTTTTTTTTTTTTTTTTTTTTTTTTTTGTTTGTTTGTTTTTTAATTTTTTAAAAATATTTATCCATTTGCTTTAGTTGTACACAACGCAATCCATTTATGTTTACGTGGTGCTGAGGATCCAACCCTGGCCACACACGTGCTAGGCGAGCGCTCCATGGCTGAGCCACAACCCCTGCCCCAGGACTGCCTGTTTTATCCTTAAAAAAGTTATCATATGATCTAGTGATCACAGTTCCAGATTTTACTCAAATTATTTGTAACCTGATGCCCACAGAAATGTCGTATGCACTGAAGGCGTAGTCCTGTCCTTAATGCCAATTTAATAAGAAGGTCATGGTTTTCAGAAAAAGGAAAAAGCATGTTTATGGCTTTGTTAGCAAAGGAGAAGCACAGGGGACTCCACAGCCAGAGGCTGTGATTTCGCTCATCAAAGAAAAGAGATTTTTTTTCCCTCTGGAATCTATTAATTGGGATTCACTTGTTAGTTTGGGGGACAGCCATTCCTTAGAACTTCTGGTGCCTTCCCTGAAGGTTAAATTACTTAATTCCAGTAGTGGGTAGGTGGGTGCTCAAAGACACATAATTGGGCCTAGAATGGGGAAAAAGTAATCTTGTTCCCTGCCCCCTAGTAAAGGAGGGCAGGGGAGAGAAACAAAGAACATATTCATTTAAAAAGTTGCCTCAGTGGGAGAGCAGCCAGGGCTATATTCAAAGCTTGGGGAGGACTAAGGCTACTCTGTCTGTTCTGTCTTTAAAAACATCATACTGATGAGGACCAATTTGTACAAGAATTGAGAGCTATGAAATATTTATCAGAGTGTAATATTCATTGCTTTTAGGATTTTTCTTTGTCAGAGAAACAGATGACATTATATATATGTATATATTTTGTGGTACCGGGGATTGAACTCAGGGGCACTCGACCACTGGGTCACATCCCCAACCCTTTTTTGTATTTTATTAGAGACAGGGTCTCACTGAGTTGCTAAGTGCCTCGCTATTGCTGAGGCTGGCTTTGAACTCGTGATCCTCCTGCCTCAGCCTCCCAAAGTGCTGGGATTACAGGTATGCACCACCACGCCCGGCTTGACATAATATTTTTTTTAAATATTTATTTATTTGCTTTAGTTGTACACAATGTGTTTTTACGTGGTGCTGAGTACCGAACCCGGGCCGCGCACGTGCTAGGTGAGTGCTCCACCGCTGAGCCACAACCCCAGCCCTTTACATAATATTTTGAACAGGCTTGATTTCCATAAACAACATAAATATATGTGACTAGAGATGTCTATACATCTGAAACTAAGTATGTTTGTGAAACCACTGTTTACCGTGACGCGTTCTAGCTCCCCCAAACGCTGAAGTAAAACGCTGAAGAAGCACGCCCAGGTGAACTAGAGCAGAAAATGGAAGGCTTTATTTAAAGGACAGCAGAAAAACATTTCCCCCAAGGGAGAAGGGGACCAGGAACCTGAAATCCATCCGAGAAGGGAGGCCTGTTCCCTTTTATATCTGAATTTTTTCTTTTGTTCTTTTACATTTTCTATCTCTGTCCTGCCTGGGACAGTATAAGCAAAAGGGTGTGACACAGGTGGGCCCAGGGCAAGTTTATTAGCATCTGTTTATTGAGAACTGCCTCATTGACATTCTTTAGGGTGGGCAATGACCTTGTAAACATTGACAGTTTAACCTCTCCTGGGGTGGTTCTGTGTTTTTTCCAGGACTGGGGCTGACTCCATTTTCTTTATTAGACTGATATTTGACACAATTTGTCTATTTACACTTACTACCTAACTTTAAATCTGGCTTCATTTGTATGGATCCTACCTAAAAGTTCTGTAAAAATTTAGAAATTGAAACTTCATGTAGGTTTTTTTTTTAATATTTAAATATTTGCTTTAGTTTTACACAATGCAATGAATTTATGTTTACGTGGTGCTGAGGATCGAACCCAGGCCGCGCACGTGCTAGGCGAGCGCGCTACCACTGAGCCACAACCCCAGCCCCAACTTCATGTAGGTTTAACCAATAAGTGCTCTCTTTTATACATAGGATCAGGCACAAGAATGCCACAGTGTCATTTAAGTAAATGGCTCATATCTGTCTGCTTTGACTAAGTCTAGTTCTGATCATTAACACTGTTCCCTAAATGTATAAGGGATTGAAGGCTCTCCTTGATTTCTGCTAGCACTGTTAAACTCTACAAGCATGTATTTATCTGTGGATTCTGAATCTTACACTGAAAATTAAACTTAATTAATGTAATGACATTTTTGTAATTGTGATGCTAACTATTCACTTTTCTTTGTAGATTAAATATATTCAAGTTCTTCTAGTATACAAATTTTATAACATAAAGCTTTGGAGAGCACTTTACAAAGTCGATGTTGTCTAAACTAAAGTTGCCTCTAATGGTAATTTTAGACTTATATAAAGAGCAAATTAAATTTGGGATTTATTTATGTCATTTAATGTTCTGTTTTTTTTTTTTTTTTTTTTTTTTTTTTTTTTTGTGGTACCGGGGATTGAACTCAGGGGCACTCGACCACTGGGCCACATCCCCAGCCCTTTTTTGTATTTTATTAGAGACAGGGTCTCACTGAGTTGCTAAGTGCCTCGCCATTGCTGAGGCTGGCTTTGAACTCGTGATCCTCCTGCCTCAAATGCAACATAATTTCAATCACTCATAAATGCTTGTCCAGAAATATAGAGCAAAAAATGCAGACAAGTAAAGATAAAAACAAAAGTAAAAAGACAATATAAATACACATTTTTCTTCTTTCTTAATGGATATTGAAAGCAACAATATTAAATTGCATATATAGAGTATATGACCTAATATCATAAAATAAAAATAAAATAACCTCACACCATGTGGGAAGCATTCTCAGGATTCTTCTTTATCATCTTTGACACATATTGTTGGCGTTCATAAAGAAAACATGTAAAAGAATAGGATCTATCTGCAGATTCAAGTATTTAACATTTTTATTCACCATTTATATATATACATTTGCTTGGTTCAAAAATACTGATTTAATTTTACCAATTTACCCTATTTTTCATGGTGCAATAAAAAGTTTCAGAATTGTGTCTCTTTCAGTCTACCATGTGCTTAGTGCCAGATTAGTTTTTCATCAATTGAATTCAGTCCTCATAAGGACTGAGAAAACACTATCATTCAATTTCCATTTATCCAGCTTTTTTCTTGTTGAATGTGTAGGAGCAACTAACTATTGTAAATTTTGTATATCAACAAACTTATCTAAGTTACTGATTAATTTATCTTTTAAAATTTTACTTTGGAATTGCCTTTAGTAAATTAGTGGCTCTCTACTTATACGATATTCTCTCATGTATTTTCCATGATTGTATATCTTTGTCTCCATTACAAAACAAGTTTTATTTTATGCTTCTTATTCTTTTTCTTCTTAGTAGTGATAATCAAATCAAAAGTGCTCTATCACTAAGCAATATCATTTCTGGCTAAGTTGCCTAATTTGCATTTGTGTATGTGTGTATGTGGTTGTGTGTGTGTGTGTGTGTGTGTGTGTAAGCACAAGAGATGAAACACTGGGGTACTAAAGCACTGATTTACACCCCAAATCCTTTTTATTGTTGTTTTTATTGTGTTATTTTATTTTTTATTTACTTTTTATACTGAGCACTGAGCCCAAGGGTGCAAACACCTAAGTCATATCTCAGTACATTTTTTTAAATTTTAAGATAGGTTGGTTATAGCTTTTTTAAGTTGCTGAGTCTAGTTTTGAACATTCAATCCTTTTGGCTCAATCTCCTCAGCCACTGAGATTACAGTCATGCACCATGATGCACAGCTTATTTTTTATTTTTGTGACAGGGAATCACTAAGGTGCTTAAGGTCTTGCTAAATTGTTGAGCTTGCTTTTAAACTTGAACTTCCTGCCTTAGCTTCTTGAGCTGCTGGGATTATAAAAATGCACCATCCTTACCAGGGGTCTTACACTTATTTTGTTGGTCTCACCATTCCAATTTACTCAAATTATAGATACATACCACAATGCCTGGTGATTGCTAAGCATGGGTGAGGCCCTGGGTTTGATTATCAGCAATATATATATATGCTTGAAACAAGATACACGCTTCAAATTTATTTCTTATTTTACTACTAAATTAACATTTGTTAATAACAACTACTAACATTTGTTAATAACACTTGTTTTTGATCCCATGTTATTATCCTTAGGCTTCATGGAACTGGATAATGAACTAAGAAAAATGTATGTCTCAGGGGAGTACAATTGTTTGGTTACTTAAAACTTATATCTTGTACTTGTGATTTGCTACTTTATCACTGTCAAATAAGTACTAAAAATGAAGCCAATGAAGGTGTATATTGGATTTTACAGCTATGAACTGAGTGCTGATTTTGTAATTTAAAACACAATTAGATAATTTATTAATTATATTTATATTTTTTTAATTTATATTTACTAAATTGTAAGTGTTAGATTTTACAGGGTATTGTTGATTGAACCCATTGGCACTTTACCAATAAGCCACAGCCTTAGCCATTTCAATTTTAAGACAGGGTCTCACTATGTTTCTTAGGGCCTTGCTAAGTTACTGAAGTTGGACTGAAACTTGCAATTCTCTTGCCTCAACTTAAACATTGCTATGATTACAGGATTGTGCCACTACCCCTGTAGAGATATCAGATTTTTTTTTTGTGTGGTACCAGGGATTGAACTCAAGGGCACTCGACCACTGGGACACATCCTGAGCCCTTTTTTGTGTTTTTTTTAGAGACAGGGTCTCACTGAGTTGCTAAGTGTCTTGCCATTGCTGAGGCTGGCTTTGAACTCTGTATCCTCCTGCCTCATCCCCCAAAGTGCTGGGATTACAGGTGTGTGGCTAGATTATATATATATCAGAGATTGAACTCAGGGGCACTCGACCACTGGGCCACATCCCCAGCCCTTTTTTGTATTTTACTACAGACAGCATCTCACTGAGTTGTTAAGTTCCTCACCATTGCTGAGGCTGGCTTTGAACTCATGACCCTCCTGCTTCAGCCTCCCAAGTGCTGAGATTACAGGCATGTGCCACCATGCCTGGCTTTGGAATTTTTTTAACACAGTCCTCTGCCTTGAGGTGCTAGATGAAGACACAATATCTATGCATCAGAATATGTAAGAGAGATGGCCAACATTGAACTAGAGCAAAAGCTGGAGTGAGGAGGTTGAGGTGCCCATAGAATTGAGGACTGTGTGAGGCTGAGCACACTAATCAGCAGGTAGACCAAATTTATATTTTGCATGAAATAAATAGGCAATTTAAGAAAGCACATGTGTGAAGTAATACAAGATTGTGGATAATCATGTGGTATTTTTATTCATTTATAAAACAACACCAAAAAATAATAACAGAATAATAATTAGAACATGCTAAAAGTTCATTTTCACAATAAGAAATATATAAAATAAAAATGAAAAAATTGGCATTAGATATTATTTCAAAAGGAAATAAACAGCCAGATATGGTGGCACATGCCTGTAATCCCAGGACAGGGGAGGCTGCGGCAGGTGAAATATAAATTGGAGGCCAGTGTAATGAACTTAGAAAGACTCTGTGTAACAAAAAATAAAAGAAAACTGGGGATGTAATTCAGTGGCAAATCACCAATGGGTGTCATCTATGTTACACATACACCAAAAAAAAAAAAAAAAAAAAAATAGAGAGAGAGAGAGGGACTAAGAGAGAGGGTAATCAGAAAATCGAGATTAGAAATGCTTATTTGTACTTGGGATGTGTCAACAGTAGAATACCTGCCATGCTAGTGCAGGATCTTGGGTTTGATCTCAAGCACTGCATACACACACACACACACACACACACACAAATGCATATTTAAATGCATAAGTATATTAAAATATTCACAACTTTACAATAATGCTAGGTATATAGATATATATTTTCCTACATATTTATCACAAATTATAAATGAGCAAAAAGGAAAACAAAAATGATGAATTTATGCATATAACCACAGTATAGTCATGTAAATATAAGTAGAACTCATAATGAAAAATCAGTGTTTTTTTGAACAATCCTCACTTACATTTTTAAAATATTTATTCATTTGCTTTAGTTGTATACAATACCTTTATTTTTACGTGCTGCTGAGAATCAAACCTGGGCTACGCATGTGCTAGGCGAGTACTCTACCACTGAGCCACAACCCCAGCCCCTCAGTTACATTTTTATTACCTTATTTTACTGGCTGGGATTTTGGCTGCTTTATATATTTCATAAAAATTTTATCTATTCATTTGGGCAAAGCACATGTAAAATTAAAATTAACTTTATAAACACTTCAGGGTATAATTCTTCATCATTCAGTATATTCACATGTGTACCATCACCAACATTCAGTTCTAAAAATTATTTGAGATGATAAACAACTAGTGCCCACAAGCAGTTTTTTTTTTTTGTTTGTTTGTTTGTTTGTTTGTTTGTTTCTCATTCACATAGCTTTTTGGCAGTAATTAACCTGTCTTTAGTTTCATGTATTTACTTCTACAGGAAATTATATATAATTATAATTGTAAAATACATGAAATTTATTCTGGTTTCTTTCAATTAGCATAAGGTTTTCATGTACATCTTCATTGTAACATTTAGTACTTTTATAAAACATTATTAGGGCTGGGGATATAGATCAGTTGGTAGAGTGCTTGCCTTGCATGCACAAGGCCCTGGGTTCAATCCCCAGCACCAACAAAAACAAAACAAACAAAAACATTATTGCTGAATATGCCTGGATTATAGCTCCAAGTTAGAGTGCTTGCTTAGCAGATGTGAGGCCCAGAGTTGAATTTCTAGTAATGCAAAGATAAAATTGCTAAATAATATTTTACTGTGGAAACATGTAGGCTTTCTTTTATCTATTTACCTTGCATTGATTTTACATTTTGGTTCTTATTATACTTCAGCTATAAATATTCCTATATGAATTACTGTCTGAGCACATTTCCATTTTTGGTATATTTTAGAAGTAAGTTCTTGTTAATCTAGTAATTATTTATTTTACCAAAAAGCCTCCAAGGTACTTTGTTTGCATAGTGACTAGGACATTTTACTTTTGTATCAAAGAGGCATGAAATTTTCATTTTTATTTTTTTTTTTATCCATTTTAGCGTGCTTTTTGCAAAAGTTAATAATTTGTGTTCATATAAGATAAAAGAGTTGCATTTGGATAGACAAAATGAACAAAAGAGTACTGCCAAAAAGAAACACATAGTGGTTTATTCAAAAGCATAGCAAAAACAAACCAGAATTCTCAGGCAATCGATACATGACAAGTGGTATAAACTCATCTAGACTTTAGGGCTAATCATTGACTTAATATCATGAATAATTTGGGGGTCTCTGGGATGCATAGCATTTTTCTATGTTTTAGTTTCTTATTGTGGTGTAATTATGAAGGGTGTATTGTGGCATTAGAGCGTGAGAGGCTAAAAAGAAAATTGTGTGGGCTGTAGGCTCAATCAGCTTCGCAAAAAGGAGAATTGACTGACCTCTATCTAAGGTTTAAAACTGAGTCAACATAGTTCTTTGAGGGCTGGGGGTATAGCTCAGTAAGTAGAGTGCTTGCCTCACATGCACAACGTCCAGGGTGTTCACTCCCCAGCAGCATATATATATATATATATATATATATATATAGAGAGAGAGAGAGAGAGAGAGAGACTTGCCATTGCTGATGCTGGCTTTGAACTTGTGATCCTCCTGCCTCAGTCTCCAAAGTGCTGTGATTACAGGTGTGCACCACGGCTCCTGGCTTAACCATGTTCTATTTTAGTTTTTTTTTTTTTAAATTGTTCAGCGAGTCCACACTATTTTCAAGAATGACTTTTCTAAACTTACATTTCACCAACAGTGTACAAGGGTTTTCTCTTCCCCATATCCATAGTTTATTGACTGTTTGTTATTATTAGCATATTGACAAAAGCTATTCTATCTCTTTTTCTTCTAGTGGTGGCTACAGATGATTTTACTTAGGGGCACTTGACCACTGAGCCACCTCTCCAGCCCTATTTTTCCTCTCTCCTTTTTTTTTTTTTTTCTTTTTTTTTTTTTTTTTTTTTTTTTTTGTTTTTTGTTTTTTGTGGTACTGGGGATTGAACTCAGGGGCACTCTACCATGGAGCCACAACCCCAGCTCTTTTTTGTAATTTATTAGAGACAGGGTCTCACTGAGTTGCTAAGTGCCTCACCATTGCTGAGGTTGGCTTTCAACCTGCAACCCTCCTGCCTCAGCCTCCCAAGTGCAGGGATTATAGGCCCAGCACTATTTTGTATTTTATTTCAAAACAGGGTCCCACTTAGTTTCTTAGCACCTCTCTTTTTCTGAGGCTGTCTTTGAACTTGCAATACTCCTGCCTCAGCCTCCAGAGCTGGTAGAATTACAGTTATGAACCACCTTCCCTATTGACAAAAGCTATTCTAACAGCTGTGCTTAGTATACAAGTGTCCACTGTTTGAATTGTGCTTCAAATGTCTGATGGAACATTGCAGAGCCCAATATGTAATGTATCCACAGAAAGAATGGGTTGTAAATATTCTCTGGGAATTAACAGATATAAGTGCTTTTGAAACCCTTCTCTGAACTACTGCTTGGAATTTTAGCAGCCTTCTATTTTGGGTCCTTTTGCCTAAGCTTTCTACCTTTCTTTTGCAGAGTGTTTTGTTATATGTGAGGCAATTAGTTTTTTCCATTGAATGGAAGATGTTAAGGGAAAAGACAATCAGTAAAGAAAAACATTTTCTTCAGGGAAAATTTGGCATTCCTGGAATTTTTACAGGGACAAGCTGGGGTTTAGAGCTCTTTGTGTGCTGAACCCCTACAAAGGCACAAATGAAGTTCTTTGAGACATAACTACTCTCTCCTTATCCCAGGGGTTAAAGCCCATGGATGCCTTTGCATGAACATAGATAACTATCACTTTTTCTTCTTCTTAGAACTTGTGAATGTGTATATTCTTCTTCAGCACAAGCTAAACTAAGATATAAAGCACAGATAATTGTTTAGAGGTATGGTCTTTTACATATGGTCCCAGTCTTCCTCTTCTGGGGGCGACAGTGGCTGTTGGTGATACCAATTACATAGTACTTTGCCTTAGGTTTGAATAAGGCCCAAGTCTACCCTACCTTTGTAAAATCATCAAGTGGCAGACATTTTCTCAGTTGTGCAATGTATATAAGTCTTTCAACTCATTTTTTTATATTGCCTAAGAGAAACATGAAACATACTATGTGTATTCAATGTATCTGTGAATAGAGTGTCAGGAGCTCCTATTCTTCTATATTTCCAACATCAGCTTTACTTAAGATATGCCTTATACTTTTGGGTGGAATTTGACCCCAGTGTCTTGCAGATTGTACACACAAATTATACCAGTGAATTCTGTCCCTTAGTCAATCTTCCTTTAAGTTTGGCCATGTCATCCCTTCACATGTGATGTTGTTCTTGAGGTGTTTAGATTTACTTTGACCTTTAAATTTGTATTAAAAATACATAAAATTTAACATTGTTGTACATTAACCTATGGATTGTTTTATTTTATTTTATTTTATATATATATATATATATTGAATATTTATTATTTTTTTTTTTTTTTTTTGGTACTGGGGATTGAACTCAGGGGCACTTGACCACTGGGCCACATCCCCAGCTTTTTTTTTTTTTTTTTTTTTTTTTTGTATTTTATTTAGAGACAGAGTCTCACTGAGTTGCTATATGTGCCTCGCCACCTCACCATTGCTGAGGCTGGCTTTGACCTTGAAATCCTCCTTCCTCAGACTCCCAAAGTGCTGGGATTACAGGCATGTGCCACCACGCCTGGCTTATCCTATGGATTTTGTTTTTAATTATGATCTGTTGGTTTTTTATTATTGCAAATTAACTACTTTTTTTTTTTCATTCAGAATTTGGGGGATAATTTCATGTATAACATACAATCCAGGTGAATTTTAGAATTTTTACACTTGTCCCTTATTACATTAAGCATAAAATATGCTAACATTTAATGTGGTAATATTTTAGATTTCAGGGGAATTTTAGATCTTGGTAATGATTAGTTTTATCATGTACACTAATTGTGTGTAGGATTGAGTATTAGATATTATTTTTTATATTTTTATTTTCTCAAGTTCTGCATATTTACAAAAGTGTATGGATATAAAATATAACATGCATGTGACATCTACATACAACTATGTGATGATTCACTATATTTGTTCAACTGGATATATTATCATGGAAGTGGGTGCTGGAAATCATTTCTCTCACCCTTTTCTCCTTATATCTTTCTCAATGTACATTGCCTTTTCTCCATGTCCTGGATTTCACCTGTTTGGGACAATGTTGCCATATTTTTATGTTATCATGGTTCAGATGTGCAGAAATTTTTATAAGCATATATTTCTGCTGGGGAATAATCATGACATTTCAATAGCCAGTTTCTTAAAAGAAATAACAATATTTACCCCATCTTCAGTTCATGAGAATTTATTTGAACCATGTGTTTACTGATACTATTTAATTTTGTCTCAGAGATATGAATTAATTTTGCCATTTTCTAATTTCTAAATCTTTTGAGCTGTTTTATAATTATTGAACACTTACATTTCTCCTTAAAAGGTGGCAACTGAAGTCTCTTTCCTTCCTTTTTTGGTACCAGGTGGTACCAGGTATAAAAGCCAGAGGCTCTTAAACACTGAACCACATCCCTCAGCCTCCCAAGTGCTGGGATTTTTTAATATTTTCTTTTGAGACAGGGTGTCAATTAACTGCTTAGGGCCTTGCTAAATTGTTGAGACTAGCTTTGAACTCACAATTCTACTCCTCAGTGTCCTGAGATACTGTGAGTAAAAACATGTGGCACTGTGCTGTGCATAGCTCTTAAATTCTTTTCTTTTGGGTCCCTGATTTTGACATTCTTTTCATTTTTATTTACTTTTTAGGTACCAAGTTATAAAATCAGGAATGTTTAACCACTGCACAACTTTCCCTGTTTTTTTTTTTATAATTTTTTATTGTTTTAAATTTTAAGACATGGTCTCACTAATTTGCTTATGGCTTGTATAAGTTGCTAAGGCTAGGTTCAAACTAGGGATCCTTTTCCCTTAGCCTCCTTTCCTCCTTTTTTATATGTGAGGCATATATATATATATATATATATATATATATGTGTGTGTGTGTGTGTGTGTGTGTGTGTGTATGTGTATATATATATATATTTAAATATTTGTTTATTTGCTTTAGTTGTACACGATGATTTTATTTGTACATGGTGCTTAGGATAGAACATGGGCCACGCATGTGCTAGGCAAGCACTCTACCGCTGAGCCACAATCCCAGCCCGAGGCATATATTTTGTTATATTTGAAGCAATTAGTTACTCCCAATTTATTACTTCAGTTTGTATCCTTTAATGGTATCATATCATAAATACAAATTGCAAGCCGGGTGCGGTGGCACACGCCTGTAATCCCAGCACTTTGGGAAGCTGAGGCAGGAGGATCGCGAGTTCAAAGCCAGCCTCAGCAATGGTGAGGCACTTAGCAACTCAGTGAGACCCTGTCTCTAATAAAAAAATACAAAAAAGGGCTGGGGATGTGGCCCAGTGGTCGAGTGCCCCTGAGTTCAATCCCTGGTACCACAAAATAAATAAATAAATAAATAATAAATAAATAAATACAAATTGCATTTTAATAGTTCCCAGTTTTGTTATGAATGTATTATTTAACTCTCAAAACAAATAACTGTATTTCTGTCTATTGTTTTATTATTATTATTATTATTATTATTATTATTATTATTATTATTATTTTGTTTGTGTGGTACTGGGGATTGAACTCAGCGGCATTCCACCACTGGGCCACATCTCCAGCCATTTTTTGTGTTTTTAATTACAGACAGGGTCTCATTGAGTTCCTAAGTGCCTCGCCATGCTGAGACTGCTTTGAACTCACGATCCTTCTGCCTCAGCCTCCCAAGTGCTGGGATTACAGGTGTGCGCCACTGCACCTGGCATAATTATTATTATTTTTTTATTATTTTGGATGATTGAAAACAGGTGCCATACTACTCAGCCACATTCACAGTCCTTTCAAAAATTTAGGTAAAAATGTCAGGGTTGGAGTATTAAGAGTTCAGTTATGAGAGGTTACCAGAGTATAAAGATTGGAATGGGTTGAAGAAAAAATGAGAGGGCATGGGTTACTGGAGACAATTTGAGGAGCTCAGATAGAACAGGTCAGGAAGTAGAGTTGTTGCAAACTTAAGTTGGATAAGCAGTGCCCAGAGAGGAAGAAATTACAAGGCTTGAAAGAAAAAAAAAAAAAAAAAGAGTGTGATATCTCTGGTAAAGTTCTTAGTGTAGCAAACCTGGTGTGTGTCATACTTGCTTTCTTAATTTTGTTCTTTTTCTAAATGAGAAATAACAGAGTAAATATTTTGAAGATCATCAAAAATGATGTGTCTGAAAATAGGGAAAAATACGTGAAATGGAAAAGCCAACAAAGCATATGTTTTTGGGCTTCTGATTAATGTGTTTAATGTGGTGAATTTCTGCTTGAATATTCTCTGAAGTGTGTTGTCATTGTGTAGATAAAAAACTGAGAATTAAGATCTAAATTCAGTATGTCCTCATAGAAGTTTTTTTTTTTTTTTTCATCTTTAACGTGTCTTAAAGTTGTCACCAGGGGTATTAAACAATCTCCAATCCTTATTATGTAGTGTTCAGTGACTTTGAAACCATACTTGAAATCACTTTTTTGAAACATTAAAAAGCTGACAGCAAAATATCCTGTAGAACCTAAAACAATCAGTGTGGCTAATATGTATTTAGAAGTATTAGAAGTGGAAAACTGTGAGATTTGAAAGTTTAATGAAAAATAAATATAGTTACTAACTAACAATTTTCAATGTTCCTATATTAGAATGATAATATTTTGGATATATTGGGTTAATAATACAATAATTTTTTATGTATTATAATCATAATTTCATTCTATAATAACAATTTCAAATTATTTTATAACATTTAAATTAAATTGCAAAAATTATTTGATAACAAATTATAATAATTTATTAATAGATTATTATAATTATTTATTTTAGTTGTTTTACTTATGACCTCTAAAAGTTTATTTACACAAATATTTCTCATTTTATTTCTATTAAACTTTGGTGCTGTAGAAGATTGTCTACATTTTAAAAAATCTCACTGTACCTTCATAATTCGTAAACATAAACTGGGTTTCTCATGGTATGCCTCTAATTCTGGTGACACAGAAGTCTCAAGAATGTAGATCACCAACTTTGAGCCTTCCTCAGTGACTTAGTGAGACCTTGAGAAAAAATAAAATTTGAAAACATTTTGGGATATAGCAGAGTAATGCATCAGTGGGGTCTATCCCTGAAACCAATAATACAAACAAACAAATCTCATGAAGCCAGAGTATGAAGGCTATGAACACAAAAATATAAAGTAATTCTCACCATATCATTTTCAATTGTCAACTTGTGTTTGATATTATTGCTATTGATAATTGATATACCATTATATTCAACACTAAATACTTATGCCCCCTTGTATGGCCAGGTCTTCTTGCACATAGAAATCTCTGAAAGAAATACAACCAACATCTTGCCATTATTGGCTCCTGAAGGTTGAGTTCAAATTGTCTTGGTATTTTTTTCATTCTAGAAAAATTATTCACTCAGAAGTGAATTGGGGTGATAATTATTCAATAAGAGGAACAACCAAAAAATAGAGGATAGGCTTCAAAATATGAGAAACATTTATCTCAGTTAAGGCAAATCTCTGGATTTATTTTCAGGTTTTTGATGCCTGAATATCTCTGTCACAGGCCCTTTCACTCTGACCTTCACTGGCTATAATATTTGAATAAATAATGTCTGTAGGGCTGGGCATTATAAAACAGAAAACACGGGCTCGGTGATAGTAGTCAGAACTAAGAGTGGAACCTTGGCTTTGCTGAGGTTAGCTTTGTAATCTGTTAACCCTAGTACAAATTTGAGAGACCTCAATATTCTGCAAACTCTGGTACACAAAATGGGGTTGACAGTCAGAATCATACTTTTTTTGTCCTGTGCCAGATTGCTGACCTCAGCCAGGCCTTACACTAACTCTGTACTTTCTTGCCCATCCTTTTTCAGAGTGGATGTTAAAGAGAGGGTCATGGCATGAGCATTCTGACTGATGGGATTAGCTGTAGCCCATAGGGTTTCCAAGTTCTCTTTCCTTCCCGGGTATTTTCCTTTTTTTTTTTTTTTTTTTTTTTTTTTTTTTTTGGTACCGGGGATTGAACTCAGGGGCACTCGACCACTGGGCCACATCCCCAGCCCTTTTTTTGTATTTTATTCTTTTTTTTTTTTTTTTTTTTTTTTTTTTTTTTTTTTGGTGCATTTTTCAAATGTATGGTAAGCATGATTTTCTTAAATGTCTTTTTTACTCAGGTAATTCAGTATATTATAAAGTGTACTTCCCTGTGGGACATTTCAAATAACACAGCATTTTAATTCATCTTTTTTCTCTGAGTTTGGGATGTAATTTAGAAAAGTGTGTGTGTGTGTGTGTGTGTGTGTGTGTGTGCGTGTGAACTCGTGCATGTAATTTTACATGAGAGGAAAAGAGGATTATAACGTAAAACTCTGTTAAAGGTATTTGTACCTAATTGCAAATGTGAAGGTTTTTATCTATAATGCTGGGATTTTATTAGGCTGAAGCATGAGGATTTCAAGTTGGAGAATAAAAATATAAAGGGGGGGGCATTATTACTCAATGGTTAAGCATCCTGTGTTCAATCCTTGGTACTAAAATAAAAATTCTTTGAACCTCTTGTCTATTTGTCTTTCATAACCATAGACAGCAAGTTTAGGGAGCATTAAGAAACTTTAGACTGTGATGTGTCTTTAGTATCTGCCATGTCTTTGGTCGTGGGTGTAAGATTTGCATGAAGCTGACCCAAGGTGTCCACAGTTGCTATGGTTTTTGAATTACCTAGGGAATGCCAGTCTTTGTGTAATCATCTATTTCTGAAGAAGAGCTAGAGGTTGGGGAATGGAGCACCTTGTTGAACTAGCTTGATACTCTAGAGATTACAGGAATACCCTGTATAGGTTTCATCTAAATAGATTACATATTAAAACATTAATATTATTTTCCCCAAATGTTTGGTTCAGATGCTGAGAAACACATTGCTGTTCAGCCACATTGATTCTGGAATGGAAGAGAAAGGCAAAGATGATCTGAATCCTCTTTCTTTTCACCCATCTATGGAAGATAGATGATAAGGTGTCACGATTTGAAAGGAGAATACACTATTCCAAATAATTAGAAAAGAAAAAAAAAAAAAAAACATGCTATTATCTTTGGGCAATAATATCCAAGTGAAAACTGACTACATGCAAAATGGAAGACATCAAGGTTTGGGTGGTCACCAAATAGGAACCTGTCCTTGTTTTACTTATGACCTCTAAAATTTTATTTACACACATATTTCTCATTTTATTTCTATTGAACTTTGGTGATGTAGAAGATTGTCTACATTTTCCAAAATCTACTTCAGGAGACAAGATTGGCAGGATCTTGGTTATGTTCCTTTTCAGACAGAGATTTCTATGTGCAAGAAGACCTGGCCATACAAGGGGGCATAAGTATTTGGTGTTGAATATAATGCTATATGAATTATCAATAGCAGTAATATCAATGACAGGTTCACAAGCAAATAGGATGGTGGATAGAGAAATTCTGATTTTAGTCTAACATTCTCATTAGCTATAGCTATGAAATGTAATTTATTGCTAATATTCAAAAGATAAAGACTATTTCCAAAGAGAAAAGATACAGGCAAATTTAAGAATAAAATGATATTCAAACTAAGGTCAAATTTGTTTCTGTAAAAGAATATCATTGACCATTAAGTTAGTTCTTAATTCTATCCTTGGCTATAATTTTCATTGCTGTGGAGCTATTTCTAGACTGTCAGATTAAACAAATTCAGGTATGGGTAATAAGTAGCACTTCTTTTTTCTAAATATATATTGCAATACTGGGAAATCTTCAAATATAAGATATAGATGCATCTCGAAGATTAGGCTGTCAAGGGCTTCTTTTTAGAGGGAAGAGCAAAGATGAAGGTGGAAAAGGGAATGGATTAAAGGAGGGTACAACATTCATATCTTACTGGGCATATTAGGACATACATACCCATAATCACAACTCCTCAGAGGTTGAGGCAGAAAGTTCACAAGTTCAAGCTTAGTGGGGCAACTTAGTATGACCCTGTCTCAAAAGGAGAAATAAATTTAAAGGATAGGGATGTATCTCAGTTGTAGAATCCCTTACCCTGAAGCCAGCCAATACTTTTTAGTATTTGGAGTTTTTAGTATTTAGTATTTTTTTTTTAGTTTTTAGAGTATTTAGAGTTTTTAGAAAAATGGTGTGTATGAGATTTCTCAGTGTTCTAAGGGTTGTACTTAGGGGAGAGACTTAAGGTACATTTTGTCACAAATTCTTTGTTCTGATCACTAAATGTAAAAGCATTCAAGTAAATGCTTTTGATGGAAAAAAATGGGAATATGCAGAGTAAATAACTGAATCACCATATTTAAAATAGGGAAGATCTTCTAAATCATAATGGGAAGGGGGCTCATCACTGCTGTAGCTGAACACAAAATTTGGAGATAATATCTTCATCCAGCTATTTCCTAAAATGGCCTATATAGTGCCCCATATTCCTCTGATATTTTTATGCTCTATGCATGCTTTCTATTGTCACCTTCCTGATTGTTGCATTTTATAAGAACATGGTACACATAAATAAAGTGTGTTTTTTTTGTTCCATGAATAGTTCTATCAGATTATGTAACTTCAGTGTTGTAAAGATCCCTAATTTATATAAAACTGATCACAAATACAGATGTTATTCTGGGGCTTGCAAGTGGCACTTCAATTAGTGAAATTCTATAGCAGTGGACCCCAAATTGTGGCATCTGCACTAAGGGGTATCAGAATTTGTTTATAGGACAACTATTTGTTCGAACCTTGGTTGCGCAAATTTGCACATTTGGTATCAAAAGTGGTTGCATGTCAAGTGTAGCGGCACACACCTGTAATCCCAGTGATGTCGGAGAAGGACGCAGAAAGATGGTGAATTTGAGGCCAGGCTCAGTAATTTTAAAAGGCTCTAAGCAACTTGGTGAATCCCTGTCACAAAATTAAAAAAATAATAAAAATAAATGTTTTATAAATGCAGCTGAGTGGTAGAGTGACCCTGGATTAAATCCCTAAGTTAAAAATAAAATAAAATAAAAGGCTGTTGCAGAAAAAAGCCATCAAAAATCAACCTTAAACTAACTTTACGTATATGTTCATTCACTAGTGAAAATTGAGACCCTGGAAGTGGGAGTATTTCCACATTGTAAAGGAGTCATTTAGATTGTAAGAAAATTTCAGAATGTTTTTCCTTTCTGGTTCAGTATTTCTTTACTCCCTACTTCTAAGCAAGCCATGTGAGAATGCAGATTTTCAGTGAGAGTCATTTCCTATATCTGAGAATGTTTTATCTGATATGTCTTTTTCTTTCTTTGATACAGGGTTTGAACTCAAGGGCACTCCACCACTGGGCAACACTCCCAGCCTTTTTTTTTTTTTTTTTTTTTTGTATTTTATTAGAGACAGGGTCTCACTGAGTTGCTAAGTACCTTGCCATTGCTGAGGCTGGCTTTGAACTCAGATCCTCCTGCCTCAGCCTCCTAAATGCTGGGATTATAGGAGTGCAGCACTGAGCCTGGATGATGTGTCCTTTTCTTTATGAACTGTGGGTTAACAGTCTATTCACTTAATTTTCTTTTCTATTTTTCCTTTTGTTATATTTTTGTGCCATGTAATTTAGTTTTGCCTGAGTACCTAAATGTCTTGTAATAGTTTGATAGTTAAAATTTTTATTTTATTGTTTTAAATGTGAGTTGTGATGTGGTCTGAAGATGTAATTTCTTTTTAAATAAAGTACTTGTTTTAGGGTATGATTAAATAATGAGAATGTAGACAACTTTGGATATTTACTTTCAAATAAATATGTGGGATGTTGGAAGTTTTAGTGTGTCTCACTGATCCCATATATCTTCTACACACACTGTCCTATGAGTCTTGTTATTACTTACAATTTTGCTACGTATATCTCAAGTATCATTGCATTGTTTGGTTGTGCTTGTTTTGAATATTTAATAACTTATTAAAACTGTTATTTATCCATTAGTATTATTTTGGAATTTTTTACTAATTTTTTTGCTTCAGTGTTTTGCTTCACATGTGCTGGTCTCTGGGTTTTATTATACCTAATTTATTCAGCAATTTTACAGCTTATACCTAATTATTGGGGCTGGGTATATAGCTCGGTTAGTTATATGCTTTTCTTGCATGCAGAAGGCCCTGGCTTCAATACCAAGCAACACACACACACACACACACACACACACACACACACACACACACAAATATTCTTATTGAATGATTGATGTCACTTTCCTATGTGAGAGCCAGCTCTTCTAAATCTCATTACAACTTGTGGCAATTTAAAAACTGTCACTGATCATATGGTTGATGTGATATGTATTTATTCATTTTTATTTCAGGAACCATTGACATTCAGGGATGTGGCCATTGATTTCACTGAAGAGGAATGGAAATTCCTGGATCCTGCTCAGCAGAATTTATATGGAGATGTGATGTTAGAAGTCTATAGAAACCTGGTCTTTGTGGGTTAGCATAAATTTCCTTCAGAATTCCTAATTCACCACAGATATTTATTTTTTTAATTTGTAGAATATTTCTTGGCAGCTTCCATTCTGCATGAAAACATTTTAGTTTTTTTTTTTTTTTTTTTCTTTCTTGGATGAAGATTGGGCATTTTTTCATGTAAAAAAGAAAATATTAAAGAGCTTCTTTTTATGTTTAACCTGTCCTTTCAAAGTAGTACCGACAATCTGAAGATTGAAAATGGTTCCAAAGTATTTTAGTGTATTCTGTCAAGAAAATTAAAAAAAAAAAAAAAAAAAAAAATAAAAAAAGAAAAGTAGTTGTGTAGAATCTTCTATTGTACCTCTTCTTTCTTTCTTCAGCATTTAGAAACTTCAGTAATTACCAAGAAAATAACAAAATGAGCCATATTCCATTTTTTCAACAAACACATGTTGCTGTCTCTAAGTCATTCTTGGTCATTTTTCTGTCCCCAAAACAATAACCTTGTAATTTTACGAGAAAAGTCACAGTACTCATATATCTATGTAGGTAGAATTCCAAGAAGCCAAGAGTACAGATAAGACGTCCAAATGTCAAAGAGGACGTCACATTTTAAAATGTTAAAAAGCTAAAATCCAACAGAAATTATGTTTCTAAACCTGTTTCTTTATCTTGCATTCATTAAAGAGCACACTCTGCCCTATGTTTGCCTTGCTTCCCAATTCTTTAACCTCCTTCTAGTTCTCTAGTGATCTTCCTACATTCAAATTAACAAAGAACTCCCTAATGCCTGTGAGGATTTGCATAATCTGACAGATGTTTATTGATCTTGGGGGGCTCCCTAGAAAAAAATCTCTGCATATTTCCGAATATCTCTAGGTTAAACTGATTTAATATATGAATATTAGAGAAGAGTTTCTTTAATACAATTTAAATATTTATTAATTTAAATTTCTCATCACAGCTTTTTATGAATGCTTATACTGAATATTTTTGTGAAATTTTTCTGCCATGTAATGAATAGTAGTTATTCACAATGCGTGCTTCTAGTGGCTACAAACGTGTAGCTGATGAATATGGTTTAAAGAAGGATTTCTAGGGCTGGGGCCTTAGCTCAGTGGCTGAGCGCTTGAATCACACATGTGAGGCACTGGGTGAAATCTTTAGTACCACTTAGAAACAAACAAATAAGATAATGGTATTCTGCTCATCAATAACTACAAAAAATATTTTAAAAAGTATTTCTAAAGTAATACAATTATTCAGAATTTTGTGTTTTATTTTTTCTAATTCTTGCATCTCTTTTTGAGTTATACTTATTAGAGTAGCTTCAGTATTGTTCAATATGTTTTCCCACATCAGTCAATATTGTTTTCATTTTCATACCTATATGTTACAATTGAATAGAAATTATCCTTACTTCTCACTTGAGGACAATATTAGGTGAAATTAAAATGCACCTGAAACATGTGCACATTTTTAATGAAGTTTATATGCTTTTATTTACATGTATAAATATTACCCCTGTTTTGTTTATGGTTTTTACATAATGCCTTGATTGTTTACACTGTTCATGTGATTATTCACATTATGTATATAAATTTTATTATATAAATATACATAGCCATATATATGTATACTGGTTATTGAATTCAGGGGTGCTATAATATTTTTTAAATATTCATTTATTTTGTTTAGTTGTACACAATGCGTTTATTCGTATGTGGTGCTGAGAATCGAACCCAGGCCTCACACTTACTAGGCGAGTGCTCTACCGCTGAGCCACAACCCAGCCCCAGGGGTGCTATAATATTGAGCAATATGTTCAACCCCTCTTAACTTTTATTTTGAAACAGTTTCTTGCTAAGTGGCTGAAATTGAAGTTGCATTTTCTGCCTCAGACTTCCAAGTAGCTATAATTACTAGCATATTCATCATTTCTACATAGATTAATCTGTTTGTTCCAGGAGTAGTACTTTACTTTTTTTTTTTTTTTTTTTTTTTAAACCGGGGATTGAACTCAGGGGCACTTAAGAACTGGGCCACATCCCCAGCCCTTCTCCATATTTTGTTAGAGACAGGGTCTCACTGAGTTTCTAAGTGCCTCACCATTGCTGAGGCTGGCTTTGAACTCCTGCCTCAGCCTCCCAAGTACAGGGATTACAGGTGTGTGCCACCGCACCTGGCAATACTTTAGCATTTTAAAGATAAAGATTTTCACAATTCTGTTTATCTTTTATATATTTTCAAATTTTAGTTGTGATCAAAACCATTAACTTAAACTTACTGCCTTATATATTTTAAATGTGCTGTTCAGTAGTGTCGATTCAAATTGTTTAATAATATATTTTTGAAGAGTTTGTATCACATGAAAGTAAAATTCATTTTCCCCCCAAACAAGTGCTCATTCTTCTCTCACCTTTTCATCCCTGATCCCATTAATTTTGGCCTGTAGGTTTGGCTATATTAGATATCTCAAAAGTAGAATCACATGGTGTTTGTCTTTTTGTCAATTACTTATTTCACTAAGCATACTATCCTTAAGGTTGATAATTGTAGGTACTTTATAATTTCTTATCTTTGTAATGTTTGAATTTTTTATTCTTGCACTGGGGATTGAACCCAGGGACATTTCAACCACTGAGCCACATTTCCAGCTTTTTTTTTTTATTATATTTAGACACAGGGTCCCACTGAGTTGATGAGTGTCTCACCGTTGCTGAGGCTGGCTCTGAACTCAAGATCCTCCTCTCTCAGCCTCCCATGATGCTGTAATTACAGGCATGTGCCATGGCACCCAGAAAAATTTGAAAACTTTTTATAGTTCGTTCCAATTAAGTTCATGCACTCATGTGAAAGGACATTTGATTGTCTTTCCACATTTGTCTCTATTGAATATTGTCATAATGAGCATATATCTGAAAATATATTTTGAATTGACCATCAAAGTGAAGGCTAACTGATGTATTCTTACTTTTGTTATGTATAGCTTCCTCATTTAACTTTGTGTTAGTGTAAAACTATTTAATTCTGTAGCTTCATTATTAGTATATCAGGAAGATTTTTAAATAATTTTTTAGTATGTTTTTATTTATGTACACTGGATACTATATAGGATTTTTAAAGTAATTTTGTTTCTGAAAAAAAAACATCGAGCATTTGATTGGTATTACATGGACTTCTTAGATTTATTATAGGCACATTGTGTGTGTGTGTGTGTGTGTGTGTGTGTGTGTGTGTGTGTGTGTGCTTAACCTCACAACCACAGCCAAAACCCATATTTTTGGGTACTGGAAATTGACCTCAGTGGCATTTGCCCTAAGAGCCATATTCCAAGCCCTATTTTGTATTTTACTTAGAGACATGGTCTCATTGAGTTGTTTAGCACCTTCATTTTGCTGAGACTTGCATTGAACTCACAATTATCTATCAGCCTCCTGAACTTCTGAAATTATAGGCATGTACTACCATTCCTGTCCTACAGTCCTTGTTATATTTTATTTTGAGATTGCCTCTTGCTCACTTGCTTAGGGCCTTGCTAAATTGCTATATCTGGCATTGAACTCCTATTTATAAATTTTTAGTTATCACTTTTAATTTTGATTTCCAACTATATATGTGATGTTAGAAAGTAATTTCAATATTTTTAGTAAATATTAACATTTGTTTTGTGCTTTTCACCTGGTCTTCTTGGGATAATATTTTATAAACCATTGAAGATTGCCTCTTTAACCCTAATTGGTTTCTTTATTAATTTTTCTTTAATAGAACATTTTTTCCTTTATTCAGTTGTTATGTATGAGAGCAGAATGCATGACAATTCATATTACACATATAGAGCACATTTTACACATTACTGGTTGTAATAAGTTATATTCACACCATTCATGTCTTCATACATGCACTTACTGTAATGATATCATCTCATTTTTTCATCTATTTTTTTTTACCCTTATTGCCTTTTTTTCCCCCTCCCTCCCCATTGGCCTTTCTAATGTTTCCCTAATCCTCCTATGCTTCCCATTCTAATCCCACTGTGAATTAGCCTCCTTATTACCAAAAAAAAATATTTGGGATTTGGATTTTTAGAATTGGCTAACTTCGCTTAGCATTATATTCTCCATCTTCTTCCATTTACCTGTGATTGCCATTACTTTGTTCTATTTTATTGCTGAGTAAAGATTTCATTGTGTATATATACCACATTTTTTTTTTTATTCATTTATCTACTGAAGGGCATCTATGTTGGTTCCATAGTTGAGTTATGGTGATTTGTGCTGTGAATTGATGCAGCTGTGTCTCTGTAGTATGCTGTTTTAAAGTCCTTTGGTTATACACCAAAGAGTGGGGTAGCTGGGTCATATAGTGATTCCATTCCAAGTTTTGAAAGGAAACTCCATACTGCTTTCCAGATTGGATGCACTATTTTGCAGTCCCACCAGCAATGTATGAGTGTGCCTTTTTCCCCACATCCTCTCCCACATTTATTGTTGCTTTTTGTGTTCTTAATAGCTGCTATTGTGACTGGAGTGAAAGAAAATCCTAGAGTAGTTTTGATTTGCATTTCTCTAATTGCCAGAGATGTTGAACATTTTTTTTATGTATTTGTTGGTTAATTGTATATCTTCTTCTGAGATGTTTCTCTTCAGGACCTTTGTCAATTTTTTTTTTTTTTTTTTTTTTTTTTTGGCACTGGGAATTGAACTCAGGGGCACTCCGACCACTGGGCCACATCCCCAGCCCTTTTTTATATTTTATTAGAGACAGGGTCTCAATGAGTTGCTAAGTGCCTCGCCATTGCTGAGGCTGGCTTTGAACTCGCGATCCTCCTGCCTCAGCCTCCCAAGTGCTGGGATTAGAGGCTTGCGCCACCGCGCCTGGCTATCCTTTGTCAATTTATTGATTGGGTTTTTTTTTTTTAATGTTAAGATTTTTGAGTTCTTTATATATTCTAGAGATTAATGCTCAGAAGTGCGCATGATAAAAATTGTTCCCAATTAGTAGGCTCTCTGAACACCTCACTGATTTTTTCTTTTGCTAATAAGAAACTTTTAGTTTGCACCTATCCCATTTATTGATTCTTGATATTAACTCTTATGCTATAGGAATCTTATTAAGAAATTTGTGACCTAATTAGACATGAAGGAGTTTAGGGCCTATTTTTTCTTCTACTAGGCAGAGTTTCTCTGGTCCAATTCCGAGGTCCTTGATCCACTTTGAGTTGAGTTTTGTGTATTGTGAGAGATAGGGGTTGAATTTCATTTTGTTGCATATGGATTTCTAGTTTTCCCAGCACCATTTGTTGAAGAGGCTATCTTTTCTCCAATGTATATTTTTGGCATCTTTGTCTAATATAAGATAACTGTAATTATGTGGGTTAGTCTCTGTGTCCTCTATTTTGTAGCATTGGTGCACAAGTCTATTTTGGTGCCAATACCATGCTTTTTTTTTTTTTTTTTTTTTTTTTTTTTTTTGTATCAGGGATTGAACTCAGGGGCACTCGACCACTGGGCCACATCCCCAGCCTTTTGTTTGCATTTTATTTAGAGACAGGGTCTCACTGAGTTGCTAAGTGCCTTGCCATTGCTGAGGCTGGCTTTGAACTCGTGATCCTCCTGCCTCAGCCTTCCAAAGTGCTGGGATTAAAGGCGTGCGCCACCGCTCCCGGCATCCATGCTGATTTTGTTACTATTGCTCTGTAGTATAAAGTCTGGTATAGTGATGCCACCTGCTACACTCTTCGTGCTAATGATTGCTTTAACTATTCCGGGCCTCTTATCTTTCCAGATGAATTTCATCACTACTTTTTTTTATTTCTATGAGTAATTTCATTGGGATTTCGATTGGAATTGCATTAAATCTGTGTAGTGCTTTTGGTAGTATGGTCATTTTGACAATATTAATTCTGCCTATCCAAGAACAAGGTAGATCCTTTCATCATCTAAGGCCTTTTAAATTTCTTTTTTAGTGCTCTATAGTTTTCATTATAGGTGACTTCCACATCTTTTGTTGATTCCCAAGTATTTTATTTTCTTTTTGATGCTATTACAAAATGTGTAGTTTTCCTTTTTTCCCTTTCAGAGGATTTGTCACTGATATATAAAAATGCCTTTGGTTTATAGGTGTTGATTTTGTATCCTGCTACTTTGCTGAATTTATTTACTAGTCTAGAAGTTTTCTGGTTGAATTTTTTGAGTATTCTAGGTATGGAAATCATATCATCATAAAATAGTGATAATTTGAGTTCTTCTTTACCTATCTGTATCCCTTTAATTTCATTGATCTATTTTATTGCTCTGGCCAGTGTTTCAGAAACTGTGTTAATTAGAAGTGAGAAAAGAGGGCATCCCTGTTTTGTTCCAGTTTTTTGTTTGTTTTTTTTTTTTTTTTTTTTTTTTTTTTTTTTTTTTTGTGCTGCTGGGATTAAACCCAGGGTCTTGTGCATGAAAGGCGAGCACTCTACCAACTGAGCTACATCCCCAGCCCTTGTTCCAATTTTTATAGGGAATACTTTCAATTTTTCTTCACTTAGAATTATGTTGGCCTGGGGCTTAGCATAAATACCTTTTACAATGTTAAGATATGTACCTGTTATTTCTATTTTTTCCGGTGTTTTGAACATGTAAGAGTTCTGTATATTCTTAATGCTTTTTCTGCATCTATTGAGACAATAATATGGTTCTTACATTTTAGTCTATTGATGTGGTGATCTACATTTATTGATTTTCATATGTTGAACCAATCTTGCATCCCTGGAATGAATCCCACTTTATTGTGTTGTACTATTTTTTGATATTTTTTTTGTATTTAATTTGCCAGAAGTTTATTGATTATGTTTGCATCTATATTCACCAGAGATGCAAATTTTGAGTTCTTATAGTTTTGTCTACTATTTAAAAAACTGCCTTAATTTTGTGATTCATAGTTATTTATAGTGATATTTTGATTCCTCCCTATTTCCTTTTTTATTTTCTGTCTACATTGTCATTACATTGGTATTATATAAAACTGCTTAGAACCAGTAGAATGAATTTAAAATAACTTTCTGAATTGCATATATGCATACACAACCAGAGTAACTCCACATCATATACAACCACAAAAATGGGTATCTATGTCATGTATGTATAATATGTCAAGGTACATTCTACTGTCATCTGTAACTAAAAATAACAACAAAAATTAAAGTAATTAGTATGCACTGTATTTTAAAATGAACTAACATTGGTTTTCTAAAACAGGGTGTGCCTTTACCATTCATGTCATTTGTTTTTTATGTCAAGCCTATTTTATATCTTAAAAACACATTAGTAAAAATTTATGATAATTTTTATGTTTTATTTTTCAAATTCCATAGTAGAACTAAATGTTTTATGTACCATAGACAGTAATATTTAATTTATATTTGTTTATATTTTGTTTTTCCACAAAAGCTTTCAAATATTGTATGATTTGTGTTGCTGGGCAGATTTATTTTCTTGAAAGAATTAAATTTAATATTTTTCCTAGACTAGGACTAGAAGTGAGAAAAAATTTAAGTATTTATATATCTTGAAAGCCTATATTTTTCTTAAGGTTCAAAAAATAGTATTTCTGGATACAGTATTTTTGGTTTATTTTCTCTTTTTCTTTCTTTTTCTACATGACTATAGATTCCAATTTCTTTCTGGAAGTCCTCTGCTAATAAATTAACTGTTAACCATATAGAAGTATTGTTGTAAATCAAACCTTTCTTTTTCTTAGTGCTATAAAAAATTTTCAACAGTTTTAAAACTTTCCTTATAAATTCCTTATCTTAAATCTTTTAATTGATTTTCTAACATTTCATATATTTTTCTCCTTACATTTCTAATTTCTCAGATATGTTTCCTTAAAGAACATTTCTATTTCTATTTTATGTGTTGCAATTATTTTTCTGAAATTTATTCAATTATCTACATTGTTAATTAGTTCATTAAACATCTTTCAAGGGGTTATTTGACATTGCTTAGATAATTAACAACTCTCAATTTCCTGTTACTTGTGTTATATTGTATCTTTGCTTGAGTCAATTTTCCATTTTTTGATTATGCTATTATTTTCATTGGGATTTTTTTTTCCATTTAAAATCCCCTTAAAAGCGACTTTGTAAGCCGGGCACAGTGGCACACGCCTGTAATCCCAGCACTTTGGGAGGCTGAGGCAGGAGGATCATGAGTTCAAGGCCAGCCTCAGCACTTAGCATCTCAGTGAGACCCTGTCTCTAAATAAAATATAAAAAATGGCTGGGGATGTGACCCAGTGGTTGAGTGACCCTGAGTTCAAACCATATTACAAAAAAAAAAAAAAAAAAAAAAGCGACTTTGTAGACATTTTGGAGAATGTTTAAGTTACTAACTAAAAAGAAAAAAATTGGTCAGGTGCAAGGATATTTGACTGCATCATATGGATGCTGTCCAGTAGGATTGTATGTTTGAAATAAGCTTCAGCATCTTTGTGACATCCAGTCTCAAAACATTTAAAAAAAGTCGAATATAGAAAAATCTCTGGATGTAGTTTAGAGGTAAAACACACCTATGTTAAATCCTTATGAACACTGTCCACAAAGAAAAATATATGAGCGATAAAGTCATTTCCTGTAACATTTGATTTGTGTGTGTGTGTGTGTGTGTGTGTGTGTGTGTGTGTGTGTGTTGCTGGGGATCAAACCCAGGGTTTGTGCATGTGGGGAAAGAACTCTACCAACTGAGCTATATCCCCAGCCCATTCCTGAAACATTTGAGTCAGATGTGGAATCTGAAAAAGCTGGACAGAGAGGCTGTGATTTGACATTGTTTTGGTAGCATTCGTCAGTTTCAGTTTTGTTTTCATCTGTGGTGCTTTGAAATTGCAAAATGATTTTCAAGGTTCTCCAAATTTTTTCAGGATATTGTTGTAAATTTCATATATTTCTTGAGTAAGAATGACCTTATATTATACTATTTTCTGGCTATTTCCCTCCACTTGATAAATTTTTACATATTTGCAGAGTATATTCACCACAGCATAGTAATTAGATAATTTGTTATTTTAATTTCTTTCAGGTATGTCTTCTCATCAAAACTCAGAATTTTCAGAAGAGCAAGAAATAAAATATTTTTTGGAAAACTTGATTAAGAGAAGGTATGGAAATTACATTTAGTTTTAAACAAGGAATTGAAAATCGCAGAGAGGGAGAAGTTGAGAAAATTTGTCTTAAAAAACAAAACATCTGCATGACAATTATTTATAAAAGTTATGTTATTATATTACATCTCAGAAGACTGATTATTCAAATTATGCTAGTCACCTTTTTTGGATAATACTTTTTGTTACATAATTCTAACTATACCATTTTCACTACACAGTACTTAGAGGAAAACCAATCACAATACACAAGATTTTCAAATGCAACAAGATGTATAAAAGTATACGTATATGTAAAGCTTACAGGCTATTTTGAAGCTGTATCTTACAAATGGCTTCAGGAAAATAAACATTCAACCAGTTTTCACAGCTTTAAAAATATGAGGCAGGCGCGGTAGCGCACGCCTGTAATTCCAGCACTTTGGGAGGCTTAGGCAGGAGGATCGCGAGTTCAAAGCCAGCCTCAGCAATGGCGATGCACTTAGCAACTCAGTGAGACCCTGTCTCTAAAAAAAAAAAAAAAAAAAAAAAAAAGGCTGGGGATGTGGCCCAGTGGTCGAGTGCCCCTGAGTTCAATCCCTGGTACCCACACACACACACACACACACACACACACACACACACACACAAAATATATATATATATATATATATATATATATATGATTAGAATAGAAATTGACATTTTAATATAAGAAATAAAAACTAATTGAATACTGATTAATCAGTTATTTTTATAATTTTTAATAATCTTTACATAAATGCACATTAGATAATAGTCTGCATATTATTAATATAAATATTTATTTCTGATTTCAATTTTCCTGGAAGCAGTCTTGGTGTATTTTCAACACTATGTATTGAAGGCTTATGCCTTAGCAGAATCACTTCAAGTCATGGGGCATTCAGCACCCTCCCAGGGTAGTTCCCTGCTCAGAAGGTGATGAGTCACCTGAGAAAATAAAAGCCTAAAATAATTCTTAAATAAATAAGAGAACTAAAAATTAGATCCAAAGACGTGGGCAGCACCTGGCATTTCTCTAGTCTGCCAAGAAGCTGAAACACTATGACTAGAAAGTGTTTTGGTCTTTATTTAAGTGGGAATACACCAAAGTCAGAGATAAAATGTCATTGGAAGAAGTCCTGCTGCAGATAGGTTGATTGGCTTCCTGACAAGACACACCCATCTCTGATAGGCTATGTGGCTATGTGTCTCTATGAGATCATTTTATCTCCAGTGCAGTGTTGAAATTAGACAGAGATAGGTAGGATATCACATGTACTGGGCAGTCTGAAACTAGCAGGATTGCCACTGTGAGTTCCCATGTACCAGACTTTCCTGCATAATGGCTTCCATGATTTTTTTTTTTTGTTGTTGTTAAATCACACTTATTTCACAGATGTCTCAAAGCATCTCCACCTAACATCCACTGTTTCATCTTCTATAGCATCAGGACTCCAATATGAAATTCAAGAAAATGTGTGCATTTTGTGGTTTGGTGTGGGATGAGGTTTTTGTTTTTTTTTATAGCAGGATGATTTTTCCAAGTGTCAGACCCAGAGTCTGCCTGGATCCTACCCATGTCTTCAGTAAACTGAATACTTTTGCCCTCAGATTCTTCTGAGGCCCGAGTCCTAGTGATCTGGGAATCCCAAAGAATGTTCATCCAACTAATTCAAAGTGTCTTGTGACTCATTTCAGTAAATTAGTTGTATACAGGTATTATAGCCAAGAGCCACTGTCATAGCTATTTTAGGTGAAAAGTTGAGAAGTCCAACTCGATGCAGCTCACCCTTTGGCCTAATTATGGCTGCTTCAACTTTTTGGGGCCACCACAATGTCCCCATATTTACAGAGGACCCTGTCAATTAAAAGCAAGTGGGTCAGGGATTTGGTGGCATTGTGTGGGTGTGGGGCATCAGCTAATCTAGGGAGCGACAGCTTTACATATGCCAGTCACTTTTCAGAAGCTTTGGTCTTTAAATTATCTGCACAGCATTTTTGGAATCATATCCTTCCTCAAATAAATGGAAAATTTGCTGTGGAATCTATTCCATGCTTCAGTGAGTTACTGGGATATTTTTAATTGTACCATTGAGTAAACATCCACAAATATTTCTATAGAAAAAGATATATTAAAAAAGATGTAATTTCTTACTGTGATCAGCCTGATTGTTCCTTTACAAAAAGACTTCAATGAACAGTTTCTCCTTGAGCAATGTATAGAATTGTAATAAATGTGGGAAAATTTGTACTTACCTACTACTGCTTAATCTAAATGTAGACGTAGATATTTCAGAGACCTCTAATTTATGATAAATCTTCAAGACCTGTAGACAAGTCTCCCATTGCTAATTACTATATATATGAATGTATATATATATATATATATATATATATATATATATATATATATATATATATGTGTGTGTGTGTCTCTGAAACTCATAAAAAATTAACCCATTTTTAAAAATTAGGAAATATTTGTTTGATCATTTAAATAAGATTTATAAAAATTAAACTGAAGAAGTTCTAATCCATGCTCAAAATTTATCCAACTTAGCTTTCACATTGAAGAACATAATTACAAATGTAAAGAATGTGAACGAGCTTTTAATACAACTGCAAGCATTACTGAACACCACAGAATTCACACTGGAGAAAAACCATATGAAATTTAAAGAATGTGGGAAAGCTTTTAATAGAAGATCACACCTTACTGAACACCAGAGAATTCATACTGGAGAAAAGCCATACCAATGTAAAGAATGTGGCAAAGCTTTTGTTTTGAGAAAATACCTTACTAGACACAATAGAATTCACACTGGAGAGAAACCATAATGTAAAGAATGTGGCAAAGCTTTTACTATTAGGAAAAGCTTTATTGTGCACCAGAGAATTTCACACTGGAGAGAAACCATATGAGTGTAAAGAATGTGGCAAAGCTTTTAATCAAAGATCAACCTTACTGAACACCATAAAAATTCATACTGGAGAAAAGCCATACAAATGTAAAGAATGTGGCAAAGCTTTTTACTATTAGAAAAGCTTTATTGTGCACCAGAGAATTCACACTGGAGAGAAACCATATGAGTGTAAAGAATGTGGCAAAGCTTTTAATCGAAGAAAACCTTATTGAACACCAGAGAATTCACAAGAGAAAAGCCATATAAGTGTAAAGAATGTGGACAAAGCTTTTAATCGAAGATCAACCTTACTGAACACCAGAGAATTCATACTGGAGAAAAGCCATACAAATGTAAAGAATGTGGCAAAGCTTTTACTATTAGGAAAAGCTTTATTGTGCACCAGAGAATTCACACTGGAGAGAAACCATATGAGTGTAAAGAATGTGGCAAAGCTTTTACTATTAGGAAAAGCTTTATTGTGCACCAGAGAATTCACACTGGAGAGAAACCATATGAGTGTAAAGAATGTGGCAAAGCTTTTAATCGAAAATCAAGCCTTACTGAACACCAGAGAATTCATACTGGAGAAAAGCCATACAAATGTAAAGAATGTGGCAAAGCTTTTACTTTTAGGTGCAAGCATTATTGTGCACCAGAGAATTCACACTGGAGAAAAACCCTATGAGTGTAAAAAATGTGGCAAAGCTTTTAATGAAAAAATCATCTCTTACTCAACACCAAAAATTACATACTGGAAAAAAGCCATACCAATGTAAAGAATGTTGGCAAATCTTTTATTCAGATAGAAGAACTTACTAGAAACCAGACAATTCACACTGGAGAGAAACCATATGAGTGTAAAGAATGTGGCAAAGCTTTTAATCGCAGATCAAACCTTACTGAACACCAAGTAATTCATACTGGAGAAAAGCCATATGAGTGTAAAGAATGTGGTAAAGCTTTTAATCGAAGATCAAGCCTTGCTGAACACCAGAGAATTCATACTGGAGAAAAGCCATACAAATGTAAAGAATGTGGCAAAGCTTTTACTGTTAGGAAAGCATTATTGTGCACCAGAGAATTCACACTGGAGAGAAACCATATGAGTGTAAAGAATGTGGCAAAGCTTTTAATCAAAGATCAAAGCTTACTGAACACCAGAGAATTCATACTGGAGAAAAGCCATATGAGTGTAAAGAATGTGGCAAAGCTTTTAATCGAAGATCAAGCCTTGCTGATCACCAGAGAATTCATACTGGAGAAAAGCCATACAAATGTAAAGAATGTGGCAAAGCTTTTACTGTTAGGTGCAGCTTTATTGTGCACCAGAGAATTCACACTGGAGAGAAACCATATAAGTGTAAAGAATGTGGCAAAACTTTTAATCGAAGATCATACCTTATTCAACATCAGAGAATTCATACTGGAGAAAAGCCCTACCAATGTAAAGAATGTGGCAAAGCTTTTAGTATTAGGAAAAGCTTTATTGTGCACCAGAGAATTCACACTGGAGAGAAACCATATGAGTGTAAAGAATGTGGCAAAGCTTTTAATTGAAGATCAAACCTTACTGAACACCAAATAATTCATACTGGAGAAAAGCCATATGAGTGTAAAGAATGTGGTAAAGCTTTTAATCTGAAGAGCAAGCCTTACTGAACACCAGAGAATTCATACTGGAGAAAAGCCATACAAATGTAAAGAATGTGGCAAAGCTTTTACTGTTAGGTGCAGCATTATTGTACACCAGAGAATTCACACTGGAGAGAAACCATAATAAGTGTAAAGAATGTGGCAAAACTTTTAATGAAAGATCATACATTATTCAACACCAGAGAATTCATACTGGAGAAAAGCCATACCAATGTAAAGAATGTGGCAATGCTTTTACTTTTAGGCAACACTTTATCTATCACCAGAGAATTCATAAAGGAGAAAAGCCATACAAATGTAAAGAATGTGCCAAAGCTTTTACTATTAGGAAAAGCTTTATTGTTCACCAGAGAATTCACACTGGAGAGAAACCATATGAGTGTAAAGAATGTGACAAAGCTTTTAATCGAAAATCAAGCCTTACTGAACACCAGGGAATTCATACTGGAGAAAAGCCATACAAATGTAAAGAATGTGGCAAAGCTTTTACTGAAGGTGCAACATTATTGTGCACCAGAGAATTCACACTGGAGAGAAACCATATGAATGTAAAGAATGTGGCAAAGCTTTTAATCAAAGATCACACCTTACTCAACATCAGAGAATTCATACTGGAAAAGGGCTATACAAATGTAAATAATTTGGCAAAACTTTTTTTAACAACACCTTTTTAACGGAGAATTCATTTTTTTTTTTTTTTTTTTTTTTTTTTTTTTAGAATAAACCGTATTGAACACCATAGAATCCATACTGGAGAGAAGCCATACAAATGTAAAGAATGTGGCAAAGCTTTTATTCAGATAGAACAACTTACTAGACACCATGGAATTCATAATGGAGAGAAGCCATACATATGTAAAGAATCTTTACGTATCTAAAGAATGTAAAATCATTTATTTTGTTATTATACCTTTATTGATCATGAGAAAATTCATACTGGAAAGAAGAATTTTAGATTGAAAAAAAAAAAAAAAAAATAAAATACGTGGCAAAGTTTTTAATCAAAGGCAACACTATAAATACATCAAAGATATTATAAGCTGGGTGCAGTGGTGCACACCTGTAATCCTAGCACTTGGGAGGCTGAGGCAGGAGGATCGCAAGTTCAAAGCCAGCCTCAGCAATGGTGAGGCACTTCGCAACTCAGTGACACCCTGTATCTATTAAAATACAAAAAGGGTTTGGATGTGGCCCAGTGGTCGAGAGCCCCCAAATTCTATCTCCAGTAAAAATAAAAAAAAAAAATAAAAAAAAAAAAGATAGTAGGGATTAAACCTTATAAATGTAAAGAATGTGACCAAGATTTTTATTTTTTTTATTTTTTTATTTTTTATTTATTTATTTTTTTTGGGGGGGGCGGGTACCAGAGATTGAACTCAGAGGCACCCTGACCACTGGAATGCATCCCCAGCAACCCCCCCTTTTTTGTATTTTATTAGAGACAGGGTCTCACTGAGTTCCTAATTGCCTTGCCCTTGCTGAGGCAGGCTTTGAACTAGCGATCCTCCTGCCTCAGCCTCCCAAGTGCTTGAATTACAGGTGTGTACCACTACACCTGGTGACAAAGGTTTTAATAAAGCTAACACTTTGCAAATGTCTGCACATTTAGAATTCAGGAGAAATCTCCTATACTTAAGAATATGTCAGAGCTTTTTATTCAATTTTAAAAAAAATTTTTACTCTATCCAATCTTAATGCATATACGATATGTAGAAAACACTGTAAAATGCATGCCTTATGTTTCAGGAAAATCTTTAGTAGTTAGAAAAATGATAACATATGAGAAGTACAGCAACATCATATGCTTTATATAGTTTTGAATGTGAGAATTATGAGACAGAATTTCTGTATTTATAGGGAATATGGCCTTCTTTTAAAAGTTGCTTAAAATTTACTGGGCATCAATAGCTCATGTGATAGAGATAAACAAATCTTCAGCATAGTGCAGATAGCTCAGCCCTGAGAAGATAATTGTTTATAAAATCATCAAATTAAATAACAAAAGTACACTGAAATCTTAAAAAGTCTATAAAACATAATTTTTCAATAGGTATTTTTTTCAATAGGACTCATTAATCAGAATTTTTAACCAGAATTTTTGTTGTTGAAGTAGTGGAGGAGGTTGAACTGGGGCTCTTTCATGCTAGGCAAGTGTGTTACAACCGACTCACTAGAAGCTTATCATACATTCCAAGCTTGTTCCCACAGTCATGAAGGCTTCTAACAGAGGACTCAGTTTTACCCTGAGTGTCCTCCATTTACATGACTGCTGAAGAATCCTAGGAAGATGTCCACCCTGCATTATATGCCATAGAATCACATGACTCTGTAAATCATTAAAGGGCATCCTGATTCCAGGGAAAACTGAAACAGAAGCTGTCTTGTATCACTTGGTTTCTTCCTAGCTTATGGTGTTATCGACTCAGCACATTTTGCAGTTATCCTGAGAAATAAAAATGCCATTACCTGGGTCTGTGAACAGGGTTGTTCCAAGGCAACCTGGAGAATAGTTTTGTTGTTATGTTAGGTTACACGGAGTTTATAGATGGTCCTAAGACTACTGATTGGCAGAATGTAAGAGAGAGGGGATTCTTTGTTTTTTTTTTTTTATAATTTTTTTTTTAGTTGGACACAATACCTTTATTTTATTTGTTTATTTTTATCTGGTGCCAGAGATCAACCCCAGTGCCTCACACATGCTATGCAAGTGCTCTATCACTGAGCCACAAATCTGCCCTGGGATTTTTTTTCCTTTTATTTCTTTCTTTCTTCCTTTCTTTCTTTTTTTTAATGCTTTATTTAAAGTCAGCGTCTCTCTGAGTTGCTTATGGCCTCAGTTTTGCTGAGTCTGTCTTTGAACTCACAATGCTCTTGCCTCAGTCTCCAAGTGGATTTGATTACAGGTGTGCACCAACACACCTGGCAAGAGAGGGGCATTTTTATGATACTCTGGTTGACCTACTGTATTTACATGGGCCATTAAATTAGAGGACAGAGAGCTGCAGCAGAGGACATGTTCAGAGATATGAGATTTGAGAGGGATTTTTTACTTTACTACTGGAATTGAAGATGGTATGTATGTCAGCACTCAAGGACACTATAAGACAAAATTAATGGTCTAAATTCATTGGTTTATTATTATTACTGTTGGCAGGGATTGACACAGGGGCTCTTCACCATTGAGCCATATGCCCATCCATTTTTATTTCGTGAGAGGCTCTAATTACATTGCTTAGGGCCTCACTATTTGCTGAGATTAGTCTTTAACCTGCAATCCTCCTGCTTCAGACCTCCAACTCAATGGGATTATAGACATGTACCATTCTACCCAGCTAAATGTTTTTTTTTATTATTATTATTATTATTATTATTAATTGATCCTTAAAGATTGTACATATTCATAGGGTACCACAGGATATTTGAACGCAATATGCACATTTAACAGTCTTCTAATCAGCATAAGCATACCTCTCTTCTCAAATAACTATTATGTCATATGGAAAAAAACTCTCAAAATATTTTCCCATAGGTTTTAAAATGTAGCACACATTATTGTAAATGAGAGACAAAAAAATACTGCACATTTCCAGAACACATTAAACCTTATTGTTTACTTTTTTAAAAATACTGAAATCACTGAGAACACATGTAAATTTGAATTGTCTTTAAATGTCTTTTTAAAAGAATCTCAGAAATTTTATAATACTAAAATATTTTAACAGAACATATTTAATATTTTAACATTAACCATAGTTGTGGACACATCCAAAATTATTAATTAAAAATGAAAACATCAAGACTGGGGTTGTGGCTCAGTGGCAGAGCACTCACCTAGCATATGCGTGGCACGGGTTCAATCCTCAGCACCATGTAAAAATAAATGCATCATGTACAACTAAAGCAAAAATAAATTTTTAAAAAAAAAAAATAGAAGCATCTACTGCTATGTTAATAGCATCATTATTAAAATAGCTGAGACGTAGAAACAAACTACACATGCACTAAGAGATGAATGGATAAAGGACATGTGACATATACATACAACAGTATCTCATTCAGCCATAAAAAGAAGGAAATCACATGCAATAATTTGGATAAATCTCGAGGCCATTAAGTTAAGTAAAATAAGCCAGTAACAGAGAGACAAATAATGCATGATTCCACTTATATAAGATATCTTAAATAGGCAGAGCCATAGAAACAGTACAATTGTGATTGTCAAGAGCTGGAGAGTAGGGAAAATAGGAAGTTGCCCTATGAAGTTTCAGTTATGCAAGATGACTAGGTTCTAGTGATCTGTAACACAGCATTATGCTACTGTAAACAATATTGTATTGTGTGCTTCAAAAGTTTTAAAGAAGAGCCAGGTATGGTGATGCATGCCTGTAATCCCAGCAGTTTGGGAGGCTGAGGCAAGAGGATTGTGAGTTCAAAGCCAGCCATTAGCAATGGCGAGGCACTTAGCAACTCAGTAAGATCCTGTCTCTAAATAAAGTACAAAAAAAGGGCTGGGATGTGTGCCATCTTAGTGGCATTCTCCATGAGACATGGCTGGGCTGAAACCCCCCCATCAAAGAAGCGATAGAACTGGGCAAAGTTCCTCATCCTTTGAAAGAGGCATAGTATGAAACATAACCCCCCTTTTTTTTTTTTCATGGAAAGATACCACAGTGCTGAAAGGGTTAACTCTAACTGCGTTTGTTCACACATATGTCCACCAGGTGGTGCTATTTCAATTATTTAGATCGAGACTAATTCTGGAAATTAACCTTTTGGAGTCTGAGCTAAAAATATAAAAGAAAACCTTTTCTATAATTGTATTTAAATATTTTTTCCTAGTTAATAATCTTTAAGAGTCTTTATGATTGAAAATACATTTCTCTTACTTTCAGAGTAGTTTAAAATAGATGCATATAAATTCTTTAGAAATCCCTCAGAGCTAACATTCGGCTTTGCCTCCCCTCCCTGCTTCTAGGTTTTAGATAAACTACCTTAGAAAAACAATGATGCTTTGAATTCCAGACAGAAAAAAATTAACTTCTATCAGGCAAGTGTGTGGAGGAAATGCCTTCAGGGAATCCGTGAGAAATAAATTTTACCCAGACTAGTTAGATAAAAATGACAAAATTATAATATGCCCAGACAGTCATGTACAACCTCCGTCTATATAGGTCCTTGAAAAGTGCAAGTGACCCCCCTTGTCTGTACAAAATCTTGATATATGTAACGAATTTTTAATATGTCTAAAGTGTAATCTATAGATTAAGTCTTATGACTGTGATGAAATCACCAAAGAATGTGTAAACAATCTGTACTGCTAAGAAATATGCTTATATACTTTTACAAAGTGAAAGTAAAAAGAAGAGAAGATTCCACAGCCTGACTCATGTGTCAGTGTGCTAATTTTCTCATCTCATCTTCGTCGCTACTCCTTTGCTTTTCGTGCTGCATTTTGAGCTCATACTGCACCCACCGTGCTTTTCTTAGCACCCCTGGCCTATAACCCGACTTCAGCAGTTGCCCCGAGCTACTCTGCACCCCCCACTGAGAATCCAGACCTCGGCAGGGATGTAAAACAGTGGTCAAGTTCCCTGAGTTCAATACCTGGTACGACAAAAAAAAAAAAAAAACAAAAAAAAAAAAAATTAAAGAAGATAGATCGTCTAAAAGTTATTCTTTGAAACCTGCAAACCATGATAACTGATGTTTTCCTCTTCAACTGTTTTTTCTTCCATTTTTAAAATACTCATATAAATACTAAACAAACATAAAGGTAGTATCCTTAAGAACAGTTGAACACACACCATATTAGTAAGAACCTAAAAGCTTTGAAAAGTTGTTAGAGCATTAGAATTGCTGAGATAAAACAAATGTATACTACCATTCAAATAAAAACCACTGCAAAGAAGAAGCATCTTCTCAGTTGAAATAAATACTAACATTTTATAGAGAAGTCTATGACCAACAAAGTCATCACCACATATTTACCCACTAGAAACACCTGTACATGTGGCCAAAACACTGTGTAGAACCTACACATAACGTGCAACATG
>CM046675.1:1512468-1592045 GCA_025594165.1 Tamias sibiricus | reverse complement strand
TTTTTTCGGGCATCCCGCGTGCTATACAAGACTCCCTAGGAGTGGCGTGTTTTCTGAGGTAAGGCACCTAGTGATTTCTGTCCTTAAGCTCATTCTCGCCGAGTAAGTTATATTTTCCTGCAGGCAGGAAAAACGTCCTTTTAGGGCCCAAAAGGAAGATAGCTTAGAACTCGGCCCCATTCATAACTCAGCAACCCCGGCAGGTGGGGGTACTGTGGATTAAATCCAGAGGTCTTTTTTTTTTTTTTCTTTTTTGGTACCGGGAATTGAACTCAGGGGCACTCGACCACTGTGCCACATCCCCAGCCCTTTTTTGTATTTTATTAGAGACAGGGTCTCACTGAGTTACTAAGTGCCTCGCCATTGCTGAGGCTGGCTTTGAACTCGCGATCCTCCTGCCTCAGCCTCCCAAAGTGCTGGGATTACAGGCGTGCGCCACCACACCCAGCTAAATCCAGAGGTCTTTTATTACATCCTGGTACTTTTAATTTTTTGTTTGTTTGTTTTGAGACACATGCTGAGTATGGCCTTGAATTTCGTGCATCGGTCTCCTGAGGTGCTGGAATTATAGGCATGTGCCATCCTGCCTGGAACCCCTTGAAAGTTCTAAATGTATGGGAAGCAAAATGTCAAATACAGCACCTTATCTTTCAGCCTAAACCTTTATACATCTGTCAGTACATTACTAAAATGCCAGCTCCCTCTCCACATTCTCAATGACAGTGTCCCCTCTCCACAGTACTGTCAACTATTTGTTTCTCGTGATACATTTCAAATTGGCACAGTATTTTTAAATTTTACTACCAAGAACTGGATGAATCTTTTTAATGGATTTGCTTTCTAGATGGGTACAGTGGCACATGCCTGTACTCCCAGAGACTCAGGTGGCTAAGGCAGTAAGATTGCAATTTCCAGGTCAACCTCAGAAACTTAGGTAGACTGTGGGCAAGTTAACAAGACCTGTCTCAAAATTTTATAACAAGGGCTGGGGATGTAGCTTAGATATAATATGCCCCTGTGTTAAATACCCAGTACCATAGAAAGATAAAAAGCAAAAGATTTGTTTTCTATTAATGAGTGTGGTTATCCAATGTAGGTGTAAATAAATGCCTTTAAATGTAAATCAACACCTTTAAGTCCTGATGCCTGTCTGGAAAAATAAAAGGGCACTGGTCTCTGATGCAGAAGTGTTAGGACTCATGACTCAGGCTTTTCCAGGGCTCAGATGACAAGGCATGGCCCTATGACTGGGTGACACCCAGAGGGGCTGGGCTACCCACACCTTTCTTTTGTAATCTTAACTCCTCGATGATTCACATATCAAATATTTTGTAATAAGCAAAAGCAACTTAAACTGGACTTACACTGTCTTCAATTGATGGCTCATTAAACCATCTCCACATGAGGGCCTGAGGGTGTATTAACCCTGTGCTTTATAAACCCTGCCTTTGCTATGAGCAGGCACCATTTTATACCACCCTGCTTTGTGCTGGATGTAGTTGATGGCCTCGGCGGGAATAAAGGCATTTGCTATTACATGAGTGTCTTGAGAGACTTTTTTCCTGTAACTTAAGTACAACATTTGGAGGCCCCTAGTGAGGTTCTTTATTCACCTTGCCCTCACACCCAAATTCAGCCTCCTGTGCCCGATCACAGGCTTCTTCTTTGGATAGAGGAGAGCTCCTAAGAGATATTTGTCAGCCTTGCCCTTGAGAGGACTTTATGAAGCCGTCTGTTTACCTGTCTGGTGAGCTCTTCTGGGGGACAAGGTCAGACTGGATGCAGTCGCTTATGCTGAATCCCAGGACAGGGTAAGACGCCACTCCTGTCCACCTGGTGGGCCTCCCTGTATGGCCAAATCTGATTCTGTGTGGCGCCCAGTTTGGTTGTCTGGTGGGTCTCCCTATGTGGCCCAGTCTTGTTGTCTTTTGTCCTTGTGTCTGTTCATTTCTAGTGTGGCTGATCTTTGTTTGTGTGCTAGCATTCTCATCAGTTTCATTTTTCCCTCCCTCCCTTGGCCGCCAGCCTGGAGCGTGAGCCGGCAGGGCAGAGGGGAGAGTATCGAAGGCAGTGCAGTAGCGGTGCCCTGCGAGGCTCGCCTGGGCCACCTTCTCCAAACACTTTTCCCATCTGAAGAGCGCGAGAGAATCTGGTGGGAAGCCCAGCGGTCCATCCTTGGACCAAATGGCCTGCCTACAGATGACCCCATTTGGATTGACAGGGTCTTTTCTTCTGTTTGGCCGAACTGGGACCCCCAACAATGATGGAGGTAAGGAGGCTCTAAATTGGTTTTAGCTTTATTAACTCAGTGTACTTCAGATATAAGGAAGAAGTTGCAGAAATTAGAAGGGTTTGAGGAAAAGTTATTATCTGAATTGGTGAAAATTGCCCAATGGGTATGCCTTAGACATGAGGTATCTGTTTACAGTTGCAGTTCCCCAACCTTCCAGACCTCAGCCAGGTCTTGCATTGAAATGCAAATGGGGAAGCAATCAAGTTTAGGCCCCAGGAAAGAAGCGGGGAAAAAAGTAAAAATGTCTTTTTATCTGAACTTGCATTACCAGCTGGTCATTTTTCTAAGACTCTTTTTTTTTTTTTTTTTTTTGAGATCCAATATGTATTTTTTTGAGCTCATGATTTTGATCCTATGCACCTAGGATAATGTTTTTCTGATGGAGCTTTTAAACATCTGTAACATTGCAATGGAGATTACCTAAAAAGCTACCAGGCCTTGGCTATTGTGTTGTGTGCACACTTGTGTTATGTATTGTATGTCTATATGTGCATATGTCCAGATATCATGTACATCATATCAAGATTGACAAATAGAAAATGAGCACTCATAAAAAATTTTAAAAATGGATCCAAATACATTTAATTCACATAATTTAAAAGGTTCAATTTAAATTGGGTAAACAAATGAAAGGTACCTTTAGAATGAAATTTAACACACAAGGCTCTTTAGGTGGTCAAAACACTAGTAAAATGTTGTGTAATATCCCTAGGTCCTAGGACTTCTCTTCAGCAAGGAATAAATGGCTAGTACTGTTCAGTCTGATATTTTGGTAAAAGCAAAGTAGATTTGACATGGGATTACTCATTTGTGAGTAACTTTGTTTGCTAGATATCTGATTAATTTTTAAGGTTAAAATGCTAACTGTTAAATATGCCATCAAGCCAGGCGCGGTGGTGCACGCCTGTAATCCCAGCACTTTGGGAGGCTGAGGAAGGAGGATCGTGAGTTCAAAGCCAGCCTCAGCAATGGCGAGGCACTTAGTAACTCAGTGAGACCCTGTCTCTAATAAAATAGAAAAAAGGGCTGGGGATGTGGCCCAGCGGTCGAGTGCCCCTGAGTTCAATCCCCGGTACCCCCCCCCAAAAAAATGCCATCAAGTAACTCCTTGAATTCCATTGGGTAACATTATTGATTGTTTTCATAAATTGTAACTTTAACAAAAAGGGTTATTACAGTTATAATTCTATATACTTGAATATTGTGTTCTCATGAAATGGTTAACAGATGTGTGTGATCTGTATAAAGGTTTATAAAAGATTTCTGTGTATGCAGAGGCTCAAAGGTTTCAGCTGTTTCTGTTGGGAGTACTGTAAATAACATTTTTTTTTTTTTTTGTTTTTGAGATAAAAAGTTTGCTTAAATTTAAATTATTACAAGGATTGTTTGAAACTGTGAACAAAGAAAGGGGTTAACAGATGGGAGAAAGAAATTAGAAGGTTGTAGATATGGTCACTTAAGTGATGTAAAAGCTCTGTAAAAGTTGGTTAACTAAGTACACAAAACAATCAGGAAATGCTATTGAAGTATTGCTTTAATGACACAACCTGGGTTGTGTCAATCACCTAAGATGGTACAAACCCCAGTTAATGGAAAGGGCAAATGACAGTAAGGTTATGGGCATTAAAGTAAAGCCCAGTGCTCTTAATTTAAGACTGGTGAGACTAACTTGCTAGATGATTAAGATAAAGACTTTAAAGCTAAATTAAAAGGGCCAAGAAAACCAACATTTTGCTCTTACCCTCAGAATCAGTCTGAATCCAGGGAACAGGAAACTTCTCTAAAGAGTTTTGCAACTCAGGGCCACATTACTTCCTGACTAGGGAGGTTATGAGACCTATAGAGAAGAGAAAGCCAATCCTTGCCCTTGCTATAAAAAGGAGGGTCCTTGGAAAGAGAGACAGACATCCTTGCTGCTTCCAAGGGAAGCCACCTGGTCAAGCAAGACCTAGAATTATCCGAGTGCAAAAGGTACTAGCAGAACCGGAAAATCTGATCCCAAGTTTTCCCCAAGAGTTATTCCCATCAGAAATCAGCTTACTCTTAGCAATAGATAAAAGCAAAAGTCAGTTTGACGTACTTCATCTTAAAACTAGCAAAAACAGTTGAAACTGAAACACAATAATTCCTGGGCATTTAAATGTAACTTGAGATATACACTTGTATTAGCCCCAAGAATTGGTAAGACTCGAGGCTACAAAAGAGATTCTTAGACAGGAATGCCTGTTAACTATAAAAAGAAACAGTTTAACTATTAAGTGACTGCCAAGTCAAAAGTTTTTAGTTAGTTGAAGGCCTACAGATCTTCTTCACCTACACAGGTAGGCTAAATGACATTAAGTAGCTTGACTATCTTATCAGGATAGACATCTGATCTGTAAGATTAAAAGTTAAGTGTTGTGTTTACATTTTTGATAACTCTGGGGATGTTAAAGGTTCATATTCCCAAATAAAGGCCTTGTCCACTCTGGCTTTATTACAGGGACAACTTTTCAGCCCTCACACCTCCTGGTGAGAAATTATTGACTGCTATCATCTTCATGGTATACATTGACATGTTCCAGATGCTGCAACATTTATTCAGTACTCATGTTTTTTGTTTCTCTCATAGAAGCACTGGTTCCTGATAACTTTACAACCTGTTCTTCCCCAGTCTTTAACCTGACCTGACTTCTAAAAAGGGAAGTCCAAACTATTTGCCCTCATCTTGCAGCCCCTGTTCAGCTTGAAGAATCCATATCCGGTCATCATCCCCTTTTCTTACAATAGTAAGGAGTTCCTAAAATTGGAAGGAAAATGAAGCCAGAATCTCATAGGCAGGCAGTATATATAGGTAAATCCAGTCAGGACAAAACCCAATTTTGAGTGAGTCCAGGGAAGTTGAAGACTGTAGGGAAACTGTCCACTGATGAATTGGAATGTTAATCCCCTCATAGCCCTTCCTCCACCCTTATCAAAACCCTGTCCCTGTCCCAACCTGGTCCCAAGGTAACCTGTTCCATAAATTGCCCCTCCCAGTAGGAGCTTTAAGACTTTCAATATCACCCCTCCTCCTGCCTGTTATCAGGGGAGTCCCCAGTGCCCGCATTTAGTCTCACATTCAGTCTCTTTGAGTCTGCTTGCTGGTTTCTCAACCAAACATAGGGACAGATTATAGAGAACGAAGATTTGTTCTCCCCATAAGACCAGTGGGGGAATATAGTAAGCAAAGGCAACTTAAAACTGGACTTAAACTGTATCCACCGGATGGCCCATTAACCCACCCTGAAATTGTCTCCACCTGAGGGCTTCAGAGCATATTAACCCTGTCCTTTATAAATCCTGCCCTTGCTATGAGCAGGTGCCATTTTCTACCACCCTGCTTTGTGTGGGATGTAGTCTGTGGCCTCTGCTTCATTGGCTTGTGAGTATATTTTCCTGCAAATTGGTACAACATGGGTTTATCATAAACACCCTGACTCTACACAATGTTTCCAACTTCCCATGACTCAGTAATTCCTGATCTCTTAGGGGCCAGGAAGAATGATGTCAGAATAGCACATACAGCCGATGTGTCTCCACCACTGGCCTCCAATACAAACTTGGAATTTAGAAGCTGCTCTCTATCTTTCTACCCTGCCCTCCCTTACCCCCAGGTATATGTATTTCCAGAATGCAGATAAGGTGGGAGGATTTAGTTGTAATAAAGGCAAGCACTTTCCTGACTCTGCCAGCCAGTTGGTTAGCTGATGATCCACTGTGTCTTGGTGGAATAGCATCAACTTGTAGTTAAGTACTTGCATGTGTATCTAATTGTCTATGCAAAATTATTCCTGAGACACAAAGTCTGGTGAAGCCTTCAAAATAATGTTGCATCCAAAATGCATTCATATTTTAAACCATCACAAACTCTTGGTGATGTAAATACAATTTCACTAGTGTGTTTTTACCTCCCACAGCTGTGCATATTTTTTTGCATATCTATACCATGCTTAGAATGCTATTGTAAGATTTTTAGACACATGAATTCTTATGGTGTACCATAAGAATTTAAATTACCATTTAAATTACCAGTTAAAAAATAAATTTCAGTTAAAACATGTATTATTGCCGGGCGCGGTGGCGCACGCCTATAATCCCAGCACTTTGGGAGGCTGAGACAGGAGGATCATGAGTTCAAAGCCAGCCTCAGCAATGGCGAGGCATTTAGCAACTCAGTGAGACCCTGTCTCTAAATAAAATACAAAAAAGGGCTGGGGATGTGGCCCAGTGGTCAAGTGCCCCTGAGTTCAATCCCCAGTACCAAAAAAAAAAAAAAAAAAAAAAAAATTTATTATTATACCCAGAACCTGGTTCATGCAAGGCAATGATTCTGCCAACTGAGCTATAATGCCAGCCTCTAATATGTATTTTTATGAGGCTTTATGTACAAGTCAACATGCAATGCTTAGGAAAATTTCACAAGCAATACCACTACATGAAGCTCCTACATAGAAAAACAATACCGTCAGTCTGAAAATGTTCTGTTGCCTGCCTCAAAATATCCCCGGGGTGCTGGGCACATAGCTCAGTTGGTAGAGTACTTGCCTTGCATTCATAGGCCCTGGATTCAAATCCTCACCAACACACACACACACACACACACACACACACACACACACACACACACACAAAATCTTCAAGACTATTGTGAATTATGCTGCTATAAATATCCCAATTCCCCCCCCCCCCAAAAAAAAAAAACAAAGGCCAAATATTTCTATGATTAATGGATGCTAATCCATAATGGGGAGGGGCATGGAATAAGTGAAGAAACTTTGAATTGGGCAAAGGGGAGGGAGAGGAGAGGAAGGGGCATGTGGAAAGAAAAGATGGTGGAATGAGATGAACCTCATTACTCTAGGTGTAGGTATGATTGCACGAATGGTGTAACACTACTTCGTGTACAACTAGAGAAGTGATTTTTTTTTTTTTTTTTTTTATACCAGGAATTGAACTCACGAGCACTCGACCTCTGGGCCACATCCTCACACATTTTTTTGTGTGGTTTTTTTTTTTTTTTTTTTTTTTTTTTTTTTTTTTTGGTACCGGGGATTGAACTCAGGGGCACTTAACCACTGGGCCACATCCCCAGCCCTTTTTTTGTATTTTATTTAGAGACAGGGTCTCACTGAGTTGCTAAGTGCCTCGCCATTGCTGAGGCTGGCTTTGAACTCGCGATCCTCCTGTCTCAGCCTCCCAAAGTGCTGGGATTACAGGCGTGCGCCACCACGCCCGGCTTTTTGTGTGTTTTATTCGAGACAGGTCTCACTGAGTTGCTAAGTGCCTCACCATTGCTTAGGCTGGCATTGAACTTATGATCCTCCTGCCTCCGCCTCCCAAGTGCTGGGATTATAGGCATGCGCCACTGTGCCTGGCTCAAGAAGTTAAAAATTATATTCCATTTGTGTACAATGATTCAATGATGCCATATATAACTGATTAGAACAAATAAAATTTTAAAAATAAAAAACGCATCCCCAAGTGACAACTGTGTGTCAGCTAACAGCATAAATCACTTTTACCTCTCTCGTACTTTATACAAATGAGAGTTCAGCATAAACTTTTCTATATTTGATATTAAAAAACTCATAAGACGGGCACGGTGGCTCATGCCTGTAATCCTAGCACTTTGGGAGGCTGAGGCAGGAGGATCGTGAGTTCAAAGCCAGCCTCAGCAATGGCGAGGCACTTAGCAACACAGTGAGACCCTGTCTCTAATAAAATTAAAAAAAGGGCTGGGGATGTGGCCCAGTGCTCTAGTGCCGCTTAGTTCAATCCCCAGTACCAAAAAAAAAAAAAAAAAAAAAAAAATCATGTACTTGCATATTAGCATTTTGCATGTTGCTGATGTTGTAATTCAACTTTAAGAATATGAAATAACAAAGTATTTTTTTCATTTATTTGTTTTAGTTGTACACAATACCTTTATTCTTACGTGGTGCTGAGGATCGAACCCAGGTGGCACACATGCTAGACAAGTGCTCTGCCGCTGAGCCACAACCCCAGCCCCATAAGTGTTCTTGTTTTAAGAAAGCTTGTTTTCTTCATACATTTTACTTATACATACTATCATAGTTTATTGACATAATTATATTAACAAGAATATAATTTGCTCCACTTCAGTCCCTAGTACTTGCCTTTTCCTAACCTCATACCTCTTCCTGTTTCTTTTCATATACTCTAATAGCCTTTCTTTTATTAATTTGTTTTAAAAATCAGTGCTTTAGGGGCTGAGGTTGTGGCTCAGTGGTAGCATGTTCGCCTAGCACATGCATGGCCCGGGTTCGATCCTCAGCACCATGTAAACATAAATGCATTGCATTGTGTACAGCTAAAGCAAATAAATAAATATAGGGAAAAATCAGTGCTTTATAGATAATCATGAATATGAAATTCACTGCTATATTCATACACGTGCATAAAATAGTTGAGTCAACTCCATTCCACCTTTCCTTTCTTTTACCAGCGATCCTCCCTTACCTTCAATTCCCATCCTCTACCCATCTTTCTTTTGTTTTCATGGGACTCCCTCCACCCCCATTTTTTCCCTATATTTTGGTCTAGTTTTTCATATGAGAGAAAGCAATCAACTCTTGACTTTCTGAGTCAGGCTTATTTTATGTTCCTTGATATTCTACACTTCAATCAATTTACAACAAATGCCACGACATTATTCTCTTTATGGCTGAGTAGAGCCCCATTATGTATATAAACAACATTTAAAAAATCTATTTATCTGTTGACAGGCATCTGGGCTAGTTCCATAACTTGGCTATATTCAATTGTGCAATTTTAAACATTGATGTGGTAGTAGTCTATAGTATGCTTACTTGAGATGTTTGGGATAAATACCAATGGGTGGGAAAGCTGGTTCATATGGTGATTCCATTTTTAATGTTTTGAAAAATCTCCATACTTCTTTCCAAAGTACCTTTGGTAATTCAGAGTCTAAACAACAACACACAAGTGTACTCTTTCCCTAAAATCTTCACCAGTATTTATCATTGTTTGTATTGCTGAAAATAGCCATTCTGACTGCAGTGAGATAAAATCTTTTTTTTTTTTTTTTTTCTTTTCTTGGTACCGGAGATTGAACTCAGGGGCACTCGACCACTGGGCCACATTCCCAGGCCTTTTTTGTATTTTATTAGAGACAGGGTCTCACTGAGTTGCTAAGTCCCTCACCATTGCTGAGGCTGACTTCGAACTCGTGATCCTCCTGCCTCAGCCTCCCAAGTGCTGGGATTACAGGCATGTGCCACCAGGCACAGCTGTGATAAAATATTAGTGTACTTTTTGATTTGTTTTCTTTATTGTTGGAAATGTTGAATATAATTTTTTCATTTATTTGTTGGTCATATCTTCTTTTTAAAAGTGTCTGGCCGGGCGTGGTGGCGCACGCCTGTAATCCCAGCACTTTGGGAGGCTGAGGCAGGAGGATCGCGAGTTCAAATCCAGCCTCAGCAATGGCGAGGCACTTAGCAACTCAGTGAGACCCTGTCTCTAAATAAAATACAAAAAAGGGCTGGGGATGTGACCCAGTGGTCGAGTGCCCCTGAGTTCAATCCCCGGTACCAAAAAAAAAAAAAAAAAAAAGTGTCTGTGTAGGTAGCCCTTTTTTCCCTTTATTAATTAGGTTAGTCATTTGCTGGTGTTTTTTGAGTTTTTATACTGGAAATCAATGCCCTATCTGAGTAGCAACTCACAAGGATATTCCTCATTCTCTAAGCTCTCTGCTGACATTGATCCCTGGGTACCATCTCTGTGATCGGGAAAGAGAGTCACCTGGCACAAGAGCATCTTAGTTCTTGCTGCTTGTGATTGTAATTTGTGGGTTCTGGTTCCCTCCACTCCCTGGGATAGAGAGATGGTTGGTTCACCTGTGTCTGAGGTCCTACTGCCCAGAGCCATGAATATCAGCAATCTTCTTTTCTCTGCTGTGATCCCTTTTGGACAGTGTTATCCAGTCACCTATCTTATGGTACCTGAGGCCTTGATGTGTAGGCTCTATGTTGGCTTTCTGTGATGCAGAAGCCCTTCCTGGCTGGTAGAGCTCACATAAATTCTATCTGTCTCCAGGATGGGGGTGGGATATTAGCTGCCCACATTTGACTGAGTCCCCTGTAAAACTTGTGTTGAGTGCTGGCTCAGGAGTTGCACTCCCTAAGAGTGATGAGCTCTCTGGTCTGTTCCACTCCACTCCCCTTGTCCATGGAGCAGGAAAGGATGTTTCAGTAACTTTAGCATCAGTCCTTCTGCAGGTTTCTTCCAGGTGGAATACTAAGACATCTCACGTCAGAGGAGTTCCATCTGGTTTTACTTGGAGACATCTGAAGTTTGGGAGGAGCTGTGTGGATTAAATTTCCAGGGAAGCTGAGCTGGTGGGGATTCCACAAAATGGCAGCCATGTCTTGCCTGGATTTCTGTGCAGAACTGGCTTAAACTGCTTCTTCTCCTTCACTGGTTTTCCTGTTCCTGTTGTGTTCCAACTTGGTCTGATTTCTTCCCAGCTGTTGTTAGGGAAGTGAGCTTATGTTCTTTTCCTCTCTCCATTACCACTGTCCCCACCCTGGTTCAGGATCTTGATTAAGAATTTCTGTTTTTATTTTCTGCTCCAGTAACCAAAGTGAAAGTGCCACAAAGTCTTGCAGTATTGATTTTTACAGTAATTCTCTGTCACCACCTCTCTTCTTCTTTAAATTGCTTTACTTTTGTATTGTGGAGGGTCAAAGATTCAGTTGATTTGTTCTGCCTTCTTCCTCCTCAAATATAGCTCTTTTAAAAAAATTTTAGGTGAACACAATATCTTTATTTTATTTTTATTTTATTTTTTTTGTGGTACCAGGGATTGAACTCAGGGGCACTCAACCACTGGGTCACATCCCCAGCCCTTTTTTGTATTTTTATTTAGAGACAGGGTCTCACTGAGTTGCTAAGTGCCTCGCGATTGCTGAGGCTGGCTTTGAACTCATGATCCTCCTGCCTCAGCCTCCCAAAGTGCTGGGATTACAGGCATGTGCCACCGCGCCCGGCCACAATATCTTTATTTCTATTTGGTGCTCAGGATCAAACCCAGTGCCACATGTATGCTAGGGAGCACTCTATCACTGAGCCACAACCCCAGCCCCCAAACATTCCTCTCTATAAGAGGTCCTGGGTATTCACCCTTGGAAGGCATTAATGCTGTCATAGTGGATGATTTTAATTCTCACAAGAGTGGTTTCCTAGCTGGGCGCAGTGGCGCACGCTTATAATACCAGCACTTTGGGAGGCTGAGGCAGGAAGATCGTGAGTTCAAAGCCAGCCTCAGCAATGGCGAGGCACTTAGCAACTCAGTGAGACCCTGTCTCTAATAAAAATACCAAAAAAAAGGGGGGGCTAAAAATGTGACCCAGTGGTCGAGTGCCCCTCAGTTCAATCCCTGGTACCACAGGGAAAAAAAAAAGTGGTTTCCTTAGAGCAAGGTCAGATATTTCCACCATCTGTTGCTCTCTGTCTTGCCCTATGGTCTCTTCTGAATGAGCTTCAATTATTCCAGATCCTTCTGATACCAAGCATTCACCAGAGCTGAGCAGAGGGTAGCGCTATGTTCTTATTTGGGAATATCATGTTGCACGTTATGTGTAGGTTCTACACATTGTTTTGGCCACATGTACAGGTGTTTCTAGTGGGTAAATATGTGGTAATAATGACTTTGTTGGTCATAGACTTCTCTATAAAATGTTAGTATTTATTTCAACTGAGAAGATGCTTCTTCTTTGCTGTGGTTTTTATTTGAATGGTTAGTATACATTTGTTTTATCTCAGCAATTCTAATGCTCTAACACCTTTTCAAAGATTTTAGGTTCTTACTAATATGGTGTGTGTTCAACTATTCTTAAGGATACTACCTTTATGTTTGTTTAGTATTTATATGAGTATTTTAAAAATGGAAGAAAAAACAGTTGAAGAGGAAAACATCAGTTATCATGGTTTGCAGGTTTCAAAGAATAACTTTTAGACGATCTATCTTCTTTAATTTTGTTGTTGTTGTTGTTGTTGTACCAGGTATTGAACTCAGGGAACTTGACCACTGTTTCACATCCCTGCCGAGGTCTGGATTCTCAGCAGGGGGTGCAGAGTAGCTTGGGTCAACTGCTGAAGTCGGGTTATAGGCCAGGGGTGCTAAGAAAAGCACGGTGGGTGCAGTATGAGCTCAAAATGCAGCACGAAAAGGAGTAGCGACGAAGATGAGATGAGAAAATTAGCACATCGATACATGAGTCAGGCTGCGGAATCTTCTATTCTTTTTATTTTCACTTTGTAAAAGTATATAAGCATATTTCTTAGCAGTACAGATTGATTACACATTCTTTGGTGATTTCATCACAGTCATAAGACTTAATCTATAGATTACACTTTAGACATTAAAAATTCGTTACATATATCAAGATTTTGTACAGACAAGGGGGGTCACGTGCACTGTTTCAAGGACCTATATAGACGGAGGTCGTACATGACTGTCTGGGCATATTATAATTTTGTCATTTTTATCTAACTAGTCTGGGTAAAATTTATTTCCCACGGATTCCCTGAAGGCATTTCCTCCACACACTTGCCTGATAGAAGTTAATTTTTTCTGTCTGGAATTCAAAGCATCATTGTTTTTCTAAGGTAGTTTATCTAAAACGTAGAAGCAGGGAGGGGAGGCAAAGCCGAATGTTAGCTCTGAGGGATTTCTAAAGAATTTATATGCATCTATATTAAACTACTCTGAAAATAAGAGAAATGTATTTTCAATCATAAAGACTCTTAAAGATTATTAACTAGGAAAAATTATTAAAATACAATTATAGAAAAGGTTTTCTTTTATATTTTTAGGTCAGACTCCAAAAGTTTAATTTCCAGAATTAGTCTCAATCTAAATAATTGAAATAGCACCACCTGGTGGACATATGTGTGAACAAACGCAGTTAGAGTTAACCCTTTCAGCACTATGGTATCTTTCCATGAAAAAAAAAAAAAAAGGGGGTTATGTTTCATACTATGCCTCTTTCAAAGGATGAGGAACTTCGCCCAGTTCTATCGCTTCTTTGATGGGGGGGGTTCAGCCCAGCCATGTCTCATGGAGAATGCCACTAAGATGGCACACATCCCAGCCCTTTTTTTGTTCTTTATTTAGAGACAGGATCTTACTGAGTTGCTAAGTGCCTCGCCATTGCTAATGGCTGGCTTTGAACTCGCAATCCTCTTGCCTCATCCTCCCAAACTGCTGGGATTACAGGCATGCACCACCACACCTGGCTTTTTTTTTTTTTTTTTTTTTTGTGGTACCGGGGATTGAACTCAGTGGCACTCGTCCACTCGGTCACATCCCCAGCCCTTTTTTGTATTTTATTAGAGACAGGGACTCACTGAGTTGCTAAGTGCCTCGCCATTGCTGAGGTTGGCTTTGAACTCGCGATCCGCCTGCCTCAGCCTCCCAAAGTGCTGGGATTACAGGCGTGCGCCACCGCGCCTGGCTCCACACCTGGCTCTTCTTTAAAACTTTTGAAGCACACAATACAATATTGTTTACAGTACCATAATGCTGTGTTAAGAGATCACTAGAACCTAGTCATCTTTCATAATTGAAACTTCATAGAGCAACTTCCTATTTTCCCTACTCTCCAGCTCTTGACAATCACAATTGTACTCTGTTTCTATGGCTCTGCCTATTTAAGATATCTTATATAAGTGGAATCATGCATCATTTGTCTCTCTGTTACTGGCTTATTTTACTTAACTTAATGGCCTCGAGATTTATCCAAATTATTGCATGTGATTTCCTTCTTTTTATGGCTGAATGAGATACTGTTGTATGTATATGTCATATGTCCTTTATCCATTCATCTCAGTGCATGTGTAGTTTGTTTCTACGTCTCAGCTATTATTAATAATGATGCTATTAACATAGCAGTAGATGCTGCTATTTTTTTAAAAAAAAAATATTTGCTTTAGTTGTACATGATGCATTTATTTTTACATGGTGCTGAGGATTGAACCCGTGCCACGCATATGCTAGGTGAGTGCTCTGCCACTGAGCCACAACCCCAGTCTTGATGTTTCCATTTTTAATCAATAATTTTGGATGTGTCCACAACTATGGTTAATGTTAAAATATTAAATATGGTTCTGTTAAAATATTTTAGTATTATAAAATTTCTGAGATTCTTTTAAAAAGACATTTAAAGACAATTCAAATTTACATGTGTTCTCAGTGATTTCAGTATTTTTAAAAAAGTAAACAATAAGGTTTAATGTGTTCTGGAAATGTGCGGTATTTTTTGTCTCTCATTTACAATAATGTGTGCTACATTTTAAAACCTATGGGAAAATATTTTGAGAGGTTTTTCCATATGACATAATAGTTATTTGAGAAGAGAGGTATGCTTATGCTGATTAGAAGACTGTTAAATGTACATATTGCGTTCAAATATCCTGTGGTACCCTATGAATATGTACAATCTTTAAAGATCAATTAATAATAATAATAATAATAATAATAATAATAATAATAAAAAAAACATTTAGCTGGGTAGAATGGTACGTGTCTATAATCCCAGTGAGTTGGAGGTCTGAAGCAGGAGGATTGCAGGTTAAAGACTAATCTCAGCAAATAGTGAGGCCCTAAGCAATGTAATTAGAGCCTCTCACGAAATAAAAATGGATGGGCATATGGCTCAATGGTGAAGAGCCCCTGTGTCAATCCCTGCCAACAGTAATAATAATAAACCAATGAATTTAGACCATTAATTTTGTCTTATAGAGTCCTTGAGTGCTGACATACATACCATCTTCAATTCCAGTAGTAAAGTAAAAAATTCCTCTCGAATCTCATATCTCTGAACATGTCCTCTGCTGCAGATCTCTGTCCTCTAATTTAATGGCCCATGTAAATACAGTAGGTCAACCAGAGTATCGTAGAAAATGCCCCTCTCTTGCCAGGTGTGCTGGTGCACACCTGTAATCAAATCCACTTGGGAGACTGAGGAAAGAGCATTGTGAGTTCAAAGACAGACTCAGCAAAACTGAGGCCATAAGCAACTCAGAGAGACGCTGACTTTAAATAAAGCATTAAAAAAAAAAGAAAGGAAGGAAGAAAGAAAGAAATAAAAGGAAAAAAAAAATCCCAGGGGCAGATTTGTGGCTCAGTGATAGAGCACTTGTATAGCATGTGTGAGGCACTGGGGTTGATCTCTGGCACCAGATAAAAATAAACAAATAAAATAAAGGTATTGTGTCCAACTAAAAAAAAAATTTAAAAAAAAAAAAAAAAAAGAATCCCCTCTCTCTTACATTCTGCCAATCAGTAGTCTTAGGACCATCTATAAACTCCATGTAACCTAACATAACAACAAAACTATTCTCCAGGTTGCCTTGGAATAACCCTGTTCACAGACCCAGGTAATGGCATTTTTATTTCTCAGGATAACTGCAAAATGTGCCCAGTCCATAACACCATAAGCTAGGAAGAAACCAAGTGATACAAGACAGCTTCTGTTTCAGTTTTCCCTGGAATCAGGATGCCCTTTAATGATTTAGAATCGTGTGATTCTATGGCATATAATGCAGGGTGGACATTTTCCTAGGATTCTTCAGCAGTCATGTAAATGGAGGACACTCGGGTAAAACTGAGTCCTCTGTTAGAAGCCTTCATGACTGTGGGAACAAGCTTGGAATGTATGATAAGCTTCTAGTGAGTCGGTTGTAACACACTTGCCTAGCATGAAAGAGCCCCGGTTCAACCTCCTCCACTACTTCAACAACAAAAATTCTGGTTAAAAATTCTGATTAATGAGTCCTATTGAAAAATTATGTTTTTATACAATTTTTAAGATTTCAGTGTACTTTTGTTATTTAATTTGATGATTTTATAAACAATTATCTTCTCAGGGCTGAGCTATCTGCACTATGCTGAAGATTTGTTTATCTCTATCACAAGAGCTATTGATGCCCAGTAAATTTTAAGCAACTTTTAAAAGAAGGCCATATTTCCTATAAATACAGAAATTCTGACTCATAATTCTCACAATCACAACTATATTAAGCATATGATGTTGCTGTACTTCTCATATGTTATCATTTTTCTAACTACTAAAGATTTTCCTGAAACATAAGGCATGCATTTTACAGTGTTTTCTACATATAGTATATGCATTAAGATTGGATAGAGTAAAATTTTTTTTTTAAATTTGAATAAAGGTCTGACATATTCTTTTAGTATAGGAGATTTCTCCTGAATTCTAAATGTGCGGACATTTGCAAAGTGTTAGCTTTATTAAAACCTTTGTCATCAGGTGTAGTGGTACACACCTGTAATTCAAGCACTTGGGAGGCTGAGGCAGGAGGATCGCTAGTTCAAAGCCTGCCTCAGCAAGGGCAAGGCAATTAGGAACTCAGTGAGAGCCTGTCTCTAATAAAATACAAAAAAGGGGGGGTTGCTGGGGATGCGTTCCAGTGGTCAGGGTGCCTCTGAGTTCAATCTCTGGTACCCGCCCCCCCCCCAAAAAAATAAAATAAAAAAAATAAAAAAAAAAAATAAAATTCTTGGTCACATTCTTTACATTTATAAGGTTTAATCCCTACTATCTTTTTTTTTTTTTTTTTTTTTTTTTTTGACTGGAGATAGAACTTGGGGGCTCTCGACCACTGGGCCACATCCAGACCCTTTTTTGTATTTTAATAGATACGGGTGCCACTGAGTTGCGAAGTGCCTCACCATTGCTGAGGCTGGCTTTGAACTTGCGATCCTCCTGCCTCAGCCTCCCAAGTGATAGGATTACAGGTGTGCGCCACTGCACCCAGCTTATAATATCTTTGATGTATTTATAGTGTTGCCTTTGATTAAAAACTTTGCCATGTAGTTTATTTTTTATTTTTTTCAATCTGAATTCTTCTTTCCAGTATGAATTTTCTCATGATCAATAAGGTATAATAACAAAATAAATGATTTTACATTGTTTAGATACGTAAAGATTCTTTACATATGTATGGCTTCTCTCCATTATGAATTCCATGGTGTCTAGTAAGTTGTTCTATCTGAATAAAAGCTTTGCCACATTGTTTACATTTGTATGGCTTCTCTCTGTTGATCCAAGATGCAAAGAAAAGACCACCAACTCCAATTTTAGATTAAAGCAAGCTTATATTGCATACATATAAAGAGAGCTGGCCAGGGCTGCCCCTCCCAAACACTGGGCTTGGGGTCAGCCCCGCTCTCCGGGAAGACAAGGTTTTTATAGTTCAAAGAGTTACAGAAAATCTTGGGAACTTACAGCTAACAAGGTCAGACATGTGTAATTCAAAGCAAGTAGCAAACTAATATCTACATGGCATTGCATTCCAAGAAAAAAGGGGAGTAATAGTTAAACCCCACATCAAAAGTTTATGAGGCACCATTAGTTTGAGAGAGAGAGAGAGTTGTTATCTGGTCAAGGACAGCCAGGCCTGAGCGAGCTCAAGGCCTGGGAATGAATGCCAGACAATAAGCTCAAGCCAAATAAGAATCCTAGCATTTCATAGAAAACTGAAGTGGGCTTTCCATAACTTTTTGACAGGATGGCTCCCAGTCTTAAGATGGAATTAGGCTGGTTTATCATTCCCCCCCCCCCTTTTTTTTTTTACTTTTCAAATCTTTGAAAGGGAGTAATCGTATAGGCTAATTTTATCGATGGTACATAATAGAATTAAATTGCAGCCCAATAAACCGGAGCATATAGTTAATAACACATGGGACAATAACTAGTAAGAGAAGGATACAAATTATAGGACCTAAGAGAGAAGTTAACCATGGAAACCAATCTCCCAAGCCTAACCAATAATTACTTGTTTTAATTTTGTTAATCTCCTGTCTTATCTCATCTACCTGTTGTTGGATAACGTTAGAATAATCTGTAACATTAAAACAGCACATGCCTGGGAATTGTTGGCAACCCAAGTGATGTTTCAATAAAAGAAAATCAATAACCGCTCTATTTTGTAACATTGAAGTTCGAAGTTCTTTCATCTCTTGATTAATTTCTGCCAAAACTTGTGCAGTAAGGTTAGCTGTTTTGCTAAAACTACAGGCTAATTTTGTGATTTCTCTTTGTATTCCTACAACTAGACCCGGAAGTGGCAAAAGAAAGGCTGCTGCAATTGCAGTGTCTAGTGGGTCTAGGAGGATTAAATTGTCATCGCAGTTGGAGGGCAGACTTCGGGCCATTCGGTGGGGAGCTGTCAGAGATGGCAGTAAAGGAAAGATCCGTCCAATAGAACAGATCCCAGAAAAGTTTGTAGGCAAAGTCTGGAAAGTTGCTTTATTACAGAGAAAAACCCATCCTGTTGGCAGTCGTTTGCCATTGGGTAGGGAGATATTTTGCTCAATAGAACAATTGGGGGGGGATCGGGGAAGGATGCAATCTATGCATAAACAATGTTTTTGAATAACCAGTGAAGCTGGCAAAGCTGGCTCTGCATGGTATATTGGCCAGTCTTGCTGCGTTGCTCTATCACCAGTGACTTTAACATAGTCAGTATATTTTACAGATAGACCTATGAGATTGTTAGCTAGCAATTGATGGATGGAGTTTCCTTCTTGTACACAGAAGGAACTTTTGTCCATAGTGTCAACAGCCAATTGTAACCAAAAATTTTGAGTAGTTACAGAATTTAGGGGACTCACAGAAACATCCACCTTTAAAGTAGCTTTTGAATAAACTGTATCTATTGGGGCCCCTTTTGTTAGCTTAGTACAGGAATACTGTCCTGAATCTTGAGGGTGAGCAGAGTATTTATAGATTCCAAAATTTATATTATCCCCTCGAGATTGGTCTGTAAGATTTCTCCATGGTCCCTCCCTGAATATCTGACTAAAAATTTCTTGATTATCTTTATACCATTTGATAGGGCCAATTACTGGATCTTGACAAGAGTAAGTACAATTTAGTATTAGTGGAGATCCTGCAATAGCAGGTCCTTCTTGGGCTACAGATGGGGTACAAGGTTTGCTGAGGCCAGCATAGCTAAAACCCAAGGATACATGTATACTCCAACAGGCAAAAATTATTGGCATAATGCTTATAATAACAGGAAAAGCAATAAGAATCTAGTGACAAAATATTAAACCTTAGTAATTTTAACTTTAAAAGGCCCACGCTCGGTCACTTTCCACCTCTGGCTGCTGGATTCTCTTCCAGTGGGTTCTTCCTCCGTGGTTTCTGTAGGTGCCTTCTTTAGCTGTGAGTGATGGATCCAGGCAGGAATACCAGCAACTTTGACGGCAGTACGAGTGCGGAGAATCACGATGTAAGGGCCCTTCCACCTGGGCTCAAGGCTGTTAGTTCTCAAACGTCGTATCACCACAGCATCGCCTGGTTGGAATGAATGATCGGGCAGTCTGTGTCCAACGGGCTGAGCAGCCTGGACCTGGGGAAAGATCTTATCTATGATTAGTTGTAGCCCTTTGAGTGTTTCTGAGATTGGAATGTCTCCCACCAGATCTTGGTGTACTCTGGGAACCAAAGGCGGTGGCCGCCCATAAATTATTTCATAAGGGGTAAATTTTTCCCGGTAAGGAGTGCAACGGGCCCTTAAGAGAGCAAAAGGCAGGAGATCAACCCAGTTACCACCAGTCTCAAGTATTAATTTAGTCAATGTTTCCTTTAATGTTCTATTCATCCTTTCTACCTTCCCTGAACTTTGAGGATGGTACATACAATGTAATTTCCAGTTTATATTCAGGGCTCTTGAAATTAATTGAGATAATTTGGCCGTGAAGGCCGGGCCATTGTCAGACCCCAAAGTTAGAGGAAGGCCAAATCTAGGAACAATCTCAGTTATTAGTTTTTTAACTACTATTTGTGCTGTTTCTGTTCGAGTAGGAAAGGCTTCTACCCAGCCTGAGACAGTTTCAACAAAGAATAACAAGTATTTTTATCCATATAGTCCTGGTTTAATTTCAGTAAAGTCCAATTCCCAAAATTCACCAGATACAGTACCTTGACTTCTGTTTCCCTGTGGAAGATGGTTCTTTTTAGCATTTACCTGTGTACATGTCATGCAGCGATTTGAAATGTTCTGGAGTATCCCTTGGTGTCCCGGGAACCAAACGTGGGGTGAAATTAGTTCTGAAGTCTTCTTGGGGGATAAATGCATCGCCTGATGAAGATCAGTTAACCACTTTCTTCCTAAAAGCTTAGGCATGCAAATTTTCCCATCTGGGAGAGTCCACCAGCCGTGACAGTTTTGTTGGGCTCCCATAGAGGAGTATAAGTTTATCTCTTCAGTAGTGTATGAAGGAGTTTCTTCCTCAATTTTAACTGGGAGTTTGGGGCAATTTGAGAGTTCAAGAATAGTTTGACATTTTGACTCCCCAAGGGCTATTTCCCTGGCTGTTTGATCGGCCAAGTTATTACCTTGGGTCTGGGGGCTATTGTCTTTATGGTGTCCAGGCCAGTGGATAATAGCCAGTTTATCTGGCAACCAGATAGCCTCCAGTAATTGAAGGATTTCTTGTTTATTTTTGATAGTCTTTCCATCTGAAGTTAAAAATCCCCTTTGTTTGTATATCTGTCCATGCACATGTACTGTAGCAAAAGCATAATGGCTGTCCGTGTAAATGTTTACCCGTTTTCCTTCTGCCCATCTCAATGCCTGTGTTACTGCAACGATTTCTGCTTTTTGGGCTGATGAGCCTCTGGGCAAAGCCTGTGCCCAGATAATTTCTTTTTGGCCCGTAACAACTGCTGCTCCCGCATACCTTATTCCATCCCGGACATAACTGCTACCATCGGTGTAAAGGTCTGCGTCTCTGTTGGTGAGAGGAATGTCAGTCAGGTCTGGTTGGGTACCTTGGATGACATCCAGCATCTCTGAGCAGTCATGAATTGGCTCCTCTGGGTTATCATCAGGCAGCAGGGTTGCAGGATTGATTGCCAGGGATTTACTGAAGGTCAATCTGTCCTTGTCTAGGAGGAGAGCTTGGTACTGAGTGAGACGGGCATTTGACATCCATCGACTGGTGGCATCCCTCAATAGGGTTTCCACTGTGTGAGGGGCAGTCACAGTGAGAGTCTGCCCCAGAGAAAGTTTGTCTGCTTCCTTTACCAGTATTGCAGTAGCCGCTATGGCTCGTAAACAAGGGGGCCATCCTGATGCTACAGGATCCAGCCTTTTTGAAATGTAGGCAATTGGTCTTTTCCATGGCCCTAAATTTTGGGTAAGAACTCCTTTAGCAATACCCTTTTTCTCATGAACATAAAGATGAAAGGGCTTAGATATATCAGGGAGGGTTAAGGCAGGGGCCTCCTTTAAATTTTTGAAGGCCAATTCATTTTCCTCAGTCCAAATTAAAGGTGACTTGCCTCCTGCAGTTGCAGTATATAACAGCTTGGCAATTTCAGCAAATCCAGGTATCCAAAGGCGGCAGTATCTAACTGCCCCTAGAAATTCCCTAACCTGCTTTTTAGTGGTTGGGGTTGGGATCTTCATTATGGCTTCTATGCGGGATTGGGATAACAGTCTTTTCCCTTCCCTCAGCTCATATCCCAAATAAGTAACCCGAGAGGAACAGATTTTTGCCTTTTTCTTGGAGACTCGGTACCCCAATTGAGCCAAGGTTCCTAGCAAACCCCGAGTGGCCCTTTAAACAGTCCTCTTTGTCTTTTGCTGCTAACAGAAGATCATCCACATATTGGAGCAAGGTTACCTCAGGGTACTTACTGCGAAACAGTCTCAGATCTTGATTGAGAGTTTCATCAAAGATAGTGGGGGAATTTTTAAATCCCTGAGGTAGTCGAGTCCAGGTCAGTTGTCCCGATATCCCCATCTCCAAATCCGTCCATTCGAAAGCGAAGATAGGCTGACTCAGTTTTGACAAAGGGATGGAGAAAAATGCGTCTTTCAAATCCAATACAGTATAAACTGTATGTTCTGGTGGCAACAAACTGAGCAAAGTGTAGGGGTTAGGGACAGTTGGGTGTATAGTTTCTACCCATTTGTTCACTTCCCTTAATTCCTGTACTGGTCTGTAATCTTGAGTCCCAGGCTTTTGGACAGGCAACAAGGGGGTGTTCCAAGCTGATTGACATCTAATTAGTATCCCCACTTCTAGGAGACACCTGATGTGGGTTTTAATTCCTTCTTTGGCTTCAAAACTGATGGGGTATTGTTTAACCCGGATGGGCATAGCCCCAGATGTTAGTTGTATTACAACTGGTGGCACATGCTCAGCTAGCCCTGGAGGGTTATCCTCAGCCCAAACTGTAGGAATTTCTTGAATTAATAATTTCTCCCATTTTCCTTCTGAAGTTTGGATAGGATTTTGAAAAAGCAGATATTCCTCACTTAATGGGCAGGTTATAGTTAGGGCCTTTGCAGGATTTTCCAATTCTAATGTAGGCATATCTCCAGAAAATGAGATAGTTGCCTGAAGTTTGCTTAAAAGGTCCCGTCCCAGCAACGGGAAAGGGCATTCAGGGATAACAATGAAGGAGTGAGTTACAGTTCCTCGTCCTATGTTAACAGTCCGGTCTGTAGTCCATTTACACTTTTTTATTTCTCCTGTTGCCCCTTGCACTTCCATGGTTTCATTAGTGAGGGGTCCTATGGGCTTCTGTAACACTGAATGTGAAGCTCCTGTATCCACTAGGAAATTTACAGGTTGGCCCCCAATTGAGAAAGTTACCATGGGCTCTCGGGAGCCTAGTTTGAAAGAGCCATGGCCCCCCTATTCTTCTAAAGTTAAAACTGGTTTTGGCTGAGGAGCTCTGGCCTGTGATCGGGGCAAGCTTTTCGGATTACGTTGGGGGCATTCATTTTTCCAATGTCCAATTTCTTTGCAATAAGCACACTGGTTTTGTAGTAGAGAAGACCGCTTTTTGTCTCTGTTGTATGTGGTCTGCCTTTGTCTAGGATTCGAGGTTTCAGAAGCCTGTAATGCAGCCACTGTGGCCCTGTTTACTTTCCTTATCAGTAGATCATCTCGGCTATCTCTATTTTCAAACACCTTTTGGGCTATTTCCAATAATTCTGACCTGGTTTTTCCTGCAAAACCATCTATCTTTTGAATCTTTTTACGGATGTCTGGGGCTGACTGAGTCACAAAAGCCAGATTAATCGCCTTGAGGCTTGTCGGGTCCTCAGGGTCTATAGGAGTATATAGACGGTATGCCTCCAGGAGGCGCTCGAGAAACGCTGAAGGCGACTCATCTGGCCCCTGTTTCACATCTGCTACCTTAGAAAGATTTTTGGGTTTTCGAGCTGCCCTCTTAAGGCCCTCTAACAGAGTCCGGTGGTACTCACCGAGTGCTCTCCTACCTTCAGTTGTCCCATAGTCCCAGCTTGGTCTTCTCCTAGGTAAAGCTCGTTCAATCACTTCTGTTTTTTCATCGCTTGTAAGAGCACTTATCCCAGGCAGCGCTTTAGCCGCTTCTGCCAGGATTTGCTCCCTTTCCTCCGTGGTGAAGAGAGTATGGAGAATCTGTTGACAGTCATCCCAGGTGGGGAGGTGATTAAAGAAAACAGAATCAACCAGAGAAATCAAGGAACTAGGATCCGTGCTAAAAGGGGGATTCTGGTTTTTCCAGTTATAAAGGTCTGTTGTGGAAAATGGAACATACACGTAGCGACCTTCTGGAATCTGGCGGAGAGGAAGAACAGGGGCCGGAGTCGGTTCCACTTCAGGGATATTAATAGAAATGGAGCCGGCAGGTCGGCCAGGGGAAGCAATTGAGTCAGGCCTTCCATAAGGGTGTCCCTGTCGGGTATGGGGAGGAGAAAGAACAGGGGCTGGCTCCTTTGGGAAGACTAGAGTTGGAGGAGTGGATGAGTGGGGCAATTGAGGAAGCGGTTGAGGGGAGGGAGAGGGAGATGGTGGAGTAGTTAGTGGAGCAGCTGCGACTGCACCCGCGGCAGGAGGATAAAGAGGAGCCGAAGCATCTGGGGGAAGGAGGGAATCCTCCGGAGAGTCCTGTAGGACAGGGCTCTTAGTGGATTTATGGTTTGTTTTTGAGGGACCCTGGGGAGTTCTCCCAGCCATAACCAGGGCTTGCCCTCCCTGTCCGTTCCGGACCATCCAAACCTTCGTCCAGGCGGGGGAATTAGTTGTTGCTTCCGCCCAGGGTAGAATATATCCTATTTGATCTGGGTGGCCAGGATTACCAAGAGTGATGTTAGATATAGCCCATGTCACTTGGGGATCAAAGGTGCCCTCAGGGGGCCAGCTGACTCTGAAGGTGGGCCATTCTACCTCACAGAATGTTCGGAGGCGTTTCTTGGTGATGGGATAATCATAATCCTGCTTAACAAAATGGGGATAAAGTTTGTCAAAATTCCTTAAAACACAGTTCAAAGGAGTATCAGGCTTACTTGTCTTATTACCCATGTTGTTCAACTTTTTACATTTACAACAGAGAAGACACAATGAGAAAGCAGAAAACAAAAACAACACAACAAAACAAAACAAAAAACAGAACACAGGACAATACACAAAAGAACAAGAACCAGGCGCCAAACCAACCAGGGAGCAGTGCAACGTCTTCCTAATGCTCCGGACAGGAGTGCGTATGTGCCTCGTCAGGCACCTCTCTGTCCCCAGTGGGAATTCCCGACCAGAACCAGAAAGCAGTGCGACCTTTCGCTACTGCCCTGGACAGGAGTGTATGTGCCTCGCCAGGCACCTCGCTGTCCCCAGAAGAGATCTCAAAACCAGATACCAGATGTTACTAGGGCGCCACTTACCTGTGGAGTTTTTTTTTTTTTTTTTCCCCCACTGAATGCTTGCTAATTTTTGATGCGGCAGTTCACTCCAGTAGTCCGAAGGACTGAAGGCACACCCTGGGGCCTTGGAACGTCTCAAGGTGCGCACCCCCTAGGGTAGCACTCCGCCCCGGAGTCCCAGAGCGAAGGTCCGGCTTCAGAATTTGTAGTGGTCTGAATCTCGCTGCGGCCTCCAAAAATGTTGATCCAAGATGCAAAGAAAAGACCACCAACTCCAATTTTAGATTAAAGCAAGCTTATATTGTATACATATAAAGAGAGCTGGCCAGGGCTGCCCCTCCCAAACACTGGGCTTGGGGTCAGCCCCACTCTCCGGGAAGACAAGGTTTTTATAGTTCAAAGAGTTACAGAAAATCTTGGGAACTTACAGCTAACAAGGTCAGACATGTGTAATTCAAAGCAAGTAGCAAACTAATATCTACATGGTATTGCATTCCGAGAAAAAAGGGGAGTAATAGTTAAACCCCACATCAAAAGTTTATGAGGCACCGTTAGTTTGAGAGAGAGAGAGAGTTGTTATCTGGTCAAGGACAGCCAGGCCTGAGTGAGCTCAAGGCCTGGGAATGAATGCCAGACAATAAGCTCAAGCCAAATAAGAATCCTAGCATTTCATAGAAAACTGAAGTGGGCTTTTCATAACTTTTTGACAGGATGGCTCCCAGTCTTAAGATGGAATTAGGCTGGTTTATCGCTCTCCAGTATGGATTCTATGGTGTTCAATACGGTTTATAAAAAAAAAAAAAAAAAAAAAAAAAAGTTTTGCCAAATTATTTACATTTGTATAGCCCTTTTCCAGTATGAATTCTCTGATGTTGAGTAAGGTGTGATCTTTGATTAAAAGCTTTGCCACATTCTTTACATTCATATGGTTTCTCTCCAGTGTGAATTCTCTGGTGCACAATAATGTTGCACCTAACAGTAAAAGCTTTGCCACATTCGTTACATTTGTATTGCTTTTCTCCAGTATGAATTCTCTGGTTTTCAGTAAGGCTTGATTTTCGATTAAAAGCTTTGTCACATTCTTTACACTCATATGGTTTCTTGCCAGTGTGAATTCTCTGGTGCACAATAAAGCTTTTCCTAATAGTAAAAGCTTTGGCACATTCTTTACATTTGTATGGCTTTTCTCCTTTATGAATTCTCTGGTGATAGATAAAGTGTTGCCTAAAAGTAAAAGCATTGCCACATTCTTTACATTGGTATGGCTTTTCTCCAGTATAAATTCTCTGGTGTTGAATAATGTATGATCTTTCATTAAAAGTTTTGCCACATTCTTTACACTTATATGGTTTCTCTCCAGTGTGAATTCTCTGGTGCACAATAATGGTGCGCCTAACAGTATAAGCTTTGCCACATTCTTTACATTTGTATGGTTTTCTCCAGTGTGAATTCTCTGGTGTTCAGTAAGGCTTGCTCTTCAGTTAAAAGCTTTACCACATTCTTTACACTCATATGGCTTTTCTCCAGTATGAATTATTTGGTGTTCAGTAAGGTTTGATCTTCAATTAAAAGCTTTGCCACATTCTTTACACTCATATGGTTTCTCTCCAGTGTGGATTCTCTGGTGCACAATAAAGCTTTTCCTAATACTAAAAGCTTTGCCACATTCTTTACATTGGTAGGGCTTTTCTCCAGTATGAATTCTCTGATGTTGAATAACGTATGATCTTCGATTAAAAGTTTTGCCACATTCTTTACACTTATATGGTTTCTCTCCAGTGTGAATTCTCTGGTGCACAATAAAGCTGCACCTAACAGTAAAAGCTTTGCCACATTCTTTACATTTGTATGGCTTTTCTCCAGTATGAATTCTCTGGTGATCAGCAAGGCTTGATCTTCGATTAAAAGCTTTACCACATTCTTTACACTCATATGGCTTTTCTCCAGTATGAATTATTTGGTGTTCAGTAAGCTTTGATCTTCGATTAAAAGCTTTGCCACATTCTTTACACTCATATGGTTTCTCTCCAGTGTGAATTCTCTGGTGCACAATAATGCTGCGCCTAACAGTAAAAGCTTTGCCACATTCTTTACATTTGTATGGCTTTTCTCCAGTATGAATTCTCTGGTGTTCAGAAAGGCTTGATCTTCGATTAAAAGCTTTACCACATTCTTTACATTCATATGGCTTTTCTCCAGTATGAATTATTTGGTGTTCAGTAAGGTTTGATCTTCGATTAAAAGCTTTGCCACGTTCTTTACACTCATATGGTTTCTCTCCAGTGTGAATTGTCTGGTTTCTAGTAAGTTCTTCTATCTGAATAAAAGATTTGCCACATTCTTTACATTGGTATGGCTCTTCTCCAGTATGTATTTTTTGGTGTTGAGTAAGAGATGATCTTTGATTAAAAGCTTTGCCACATTTTTTACACTCATATGGTTTTTCTCCAGTGTGAATTCTCTGGTGCACAATAATGTTGCACCTAAAAGTAAAAGCTTTGCCACATTCTTTACATTTGTATGGCTTTTCTCCAGTATGAATTCTCTGGTGTTCAGTAAGGCTTGATTTTTGATTAAAAGCTTTGTCACATTCTTTTACACTCATATGGTTTCTCTCCAGTGTGAATTCTCTGGTGCACAATAAAGCTTTTCCTAATAGTAAAAGCTTTGCCACATTCTTTACACTCATATGGTTTCTCTCCAGTGTGAATTCTCTGGTGCACAATAAAGCTTTTCCTAATAGTAAAAGCTTTGCCACATTCTTTACATTTGTATGGCTTTTCTCCAGTATGAATTCTCTGGTGTTTAGTAAGGCTTGATCTTTCATTAAAAGCTTTGTCACATTCTTTACACTCATATGGTTTCTCTCCAGTGTGAATTCTCTGGTGCACAATAAAGCTTTTCCTAATAGTAAAAGCTTTGCCACATTCTTTACATTTGTATGGCTTTTCTCCAGTATGAATTCTCTGGTGTTCAGTAAGGTTTGATTTTCTATTAAAAGCTTTGTCACATTCTTTACACTCATATGGTTTCTCTCCAGTGTGAATTCTCTGGTGCACAATAAAGCTTTTCCTAATAGTAAAAGCTTTGCCACATTCTTTACACTCATATGGTTTCTCTCCAGTGTGAATTCTATTGTGTCTAGTAAGGTATTTTCTCAAAACAAAAGCTTTGCCACATTCTTTACATTGGTATGGCTTTTCTCCAGTATGAATTCTCTGGTGTTCAGTAAGGTGTGATCTTCTATTAAAAGCTTTCCCACATTCTTTAAATTTATATGGTTTTTCTCCAGTGTGAATTCTGTGGTGTTCAGTAATGCTTGCAGTTGTATTAAAAGCTCGTTCACATTCTTTACATTTGTAATTATGTTCTTCAATGTGAAAGCTAAGTTGGATAAATTTTGAACATGGATTACGAACTTCTTCAGTTTAATTTTTATAAATCTTATTTAAATGATCAAACAAATATTTTCTAATTTTTAAAAATGGGTTAATTTTTATGAGTTTCAGAGACACACACACATATATATATATATATATACATTCATACTAGTAATTAGCTATGGTAGACTTGTCTACAGGTCTTGAAGATTTATCATAAATTAGAGGTCTCTGAAATATCTACGTCTACATTTAGATTAAGCAGTAGTAGGTAAGTACACATTTTCCCACATTTATTACAATTCTATACATTGCTCAAGGAGAAACTGTTCATTGAAGTCTTTTTGTAAAGGAACAACAAGGCTGATCATAGTAAGAAATTACATCTTCTTTAATATCTCTTTTCTATAGAAATATTTGTGGATGTTTACTCAATGGTACAATTAAAAATATCCCAGTAACTCACTGAAGCATGGAATAGATTCCACAGCAAATTTTCCATTTATTTGAGGAAGGATATGATTCCAAAAATGCTGTGCAGATAATTTAAAGACCAAAGCTTCTGAAAAGTGACTGGCATATGTAAAGCTGTCGCTCCCTAGATTAGCTGATGCCCCACACCCACACAATGCCACCAAATCCCTGACCCACTTGCTTTTAATTGACAGGGTCCTGTGTAAATATGGGGACATTGTGGTGGCCCCAAAAAGTTGAAGCAGCCATAATTAGGCCAAAGGGTGAGCTGCATCAAGTTGGACTTCTCAACTTTTCACCTAAAATAGCTATGTCAGTGGCTCTTGGCTATAATACCTGTATACAACTAATTTACTGAAATGAGTCACAAGACACTTTGAATTAGTTGGATGAACATTCTTTGGGATTCCCAGATCACTAGGACTCGGGCCTCAGAAGAATCTGAGGGCAAAAGTATTCAGTTCACTGAAGACATGGGTAGGATCCAGGCAGACTCTGGGTCTGACACTTGGAAAAATCATCCTGCTATAAAAAAAGAACAAACCTTATCCCACACCAAACCACAAAATGCACACATTTTCTTGAATTTCATATTGGAGTCCTGATGCTATAGAAGATGAAACAGTAGATGTTAGGTGGAGATGCTTTGAGACATCTGTGAAATAAGTGTGATTTAACAAAAAAAAAAAAAAAATCATGGAAGCCATTATGAAGGAAAGTCTGGTATATGGGAACTCACAGTGGCAATCCTGCTAGTTTCAGACTGCCCAGTACATGTGATATTTTACCTATCTCTGTCTAATTTCAACCCTGCACTGGAGATAAAATGATCTGGTAGAGACACATAGCCACATAGCCTATCAGAGATGGGTGTGTCTTGTCAGGAAGCCAATCAACCTATCTGCAGCAGGACTTCTTCCAATGACATTTTATCTCTGACTTTGGTGTATTCCCACTTAAATAAAGACCAAAACGCTTTCTAGTCATAGTGTTTCAGCTTCTTGGCAGACTAGAGAAATGCCAGGTGCTCCACGTCTTTGGATCTAATTTTTAGTTCTCTTATTTATTTAAGAATTATTTTAGGCTTTTATTTTCTCAGGTGACTCATCACCTTCTGAGCAGGGAACTACCCTGGGAGGGTGCTGAATGCCCCATGACTTGAAGTGATTCTGCTAAGGCATAAGCCTTCAATACATAGTGTTGAAAATACACCAAGACTGCTTCCAGGAAAATTGAAATCAGAAATAAAATATTTATATTAATAATATGCAGACTATTATCTAATGTGCATTTATGTAAAGACTATTAAAAATTATAAAAATAACTGATTAATCAGTATTCAATAAGTTTTTATTTCTTATATTAAAATGTCAATTTCTATTCTAATATATATATATATATATATGTGTGTGTGTGTGTGTGTGTGTGTGTGTGTGTGGTACCGGGGATTGAACTCAGGGGCACTCTACCACTGGGCCACATCCCCAGCCTTTTTTTTTTTTTTTTTTTTTAATTAGAGACAGGGTCTCACTGAGTTGCTAAGTGCATCGCCATTGCTGAGGCTGGCTTTGAACTCGCGATCCTCCTGCCTAAGCCTCCCAAAGTGCTGGAATTACAGGCGTGCGCTACCGCGCCTGCCTCATATTTTTAAAGCTGTGAAAACTGGTTGAATGTTTATTTTCCTGAAGCCATTTGTAAGATACAGCTTCAAAATAGCCTGTAAGCTTTACATATACGTATACTTTTATACATCTTGTTGCATTTGAAAATCTTGTGTATTGTGATTGGTTTTCCTCTAAGTACTGTGTAGTGAAAATGGTATAGTTAGAATTATGTAACAAAAAGTATTATCCAAAAAGGTGACTAGCATAATTTGAATAATCAGTCTTCTGAGATGTAATATAATAACATAACTTTTATAAATAATTGTCATGCAGATGTTTTGTTTTTTAAGACAAATTTTCTCAACTTCTCCCTCTCTGCGATTTTCAATTCCTTGTTTAAAACTAAATGTAATTTCCATACCTTCTCTTAATCAAGTTTTCCAAAAAATATTTTATTTCTTGCTCTTCTGAAAATTCTGAGTTTTGATGAGAAGACATACCTGAAAGAAATTAAAATAACAAATTATCTAATTACTATGCTGTGGTGAATATACTCTGCAAAAATGTAAAAATTTATCAAGTGGAGGGAAATAGCCAGAAAATAGTATAATATAAGGTCATTCTTACTCAAGAAATATATGAAATTTACAACAATATCCTGAAACAATTTGGAGAACCTTGAAAATCATTTTGCAATTTCAAAGCACCACAGATGAAAACAAAACTGAAACTGACGAATGCTACCAAAACAATGTCAAATCTCTGTCCAGCTTTTTCAGATTCCACATCTGACTCAAATGTTTCAGGAATGGGCTGGGGGTATAGCTCAGTTGGTAGAGTTCTTTCCCCACATGCACAAACCCTGGGTTTGATCCCCAGCAACACACACACACACACACACACACACACACACACACACACACACAAATCAAATGTTACAGGAAATGACTTTATCGCTCATATATATTTTTCTTTCTGGACAGTGTTCATAAAGATTTAACATAGGTGTGTTTTACCTCTAAACTACATCCAGAGATTTTTTCTATATTCGACTTTTATTAAATGTTTTGAGACTGGATGTCACAAAGATGCTGAAGCTTATTTCAAACATACAATCCTACTGGACAGCATCCATATGATGCAGTCAAATATCCTTGCACCTGACCAATTTTTTTCTTTTTAGTTAGTAACTTAAACATTCTCCAAAATGTCTACAAAGTCTTTTTTTTTTTTTTTTTTTTTTTTGGTAATATGGTTTGAACTCAGGGTCACACAACCACTGGGTCACATCCCCAGCCATTTTTTATATTTTATTTAGAGACAGGGTCTCACTGAGTTGCTAAGTGCTGAGGCTGGCCTTGAACTCACGATCCTCCTGCCTCAGCCTCCCAAAGTGCTGGGATTACAGGCGTGTGCCACTGTGCCCGGCTTACAAAATCGCTTTTAAGGGGATTTTAAATGGAAAAAAAAAATCCCAATGAAAATAATAGCATAATAAAAAAATGGAAAATTGACTCAAGCAAAGATACAATATAACACAAGTAACAGGAAATTGAGAGTTGTTAATTATCTAAGCAATGTCAAATAACCCCTTGAAAGATGTTTAATGAACTAATTAACAATGTAGATAATTGAATAAATTTCAGAAAAATAATCGCAACACATAAAATAGAAATAGAAATGTTCTTTAAGGAAACATATCTGAGAAATTAGAAATGTAAGGAGAAAAATATATGAAATGTTAGAAAATCAATTAAAAGATTTAAGATAAGGAATTTATAAGGAAAGTTTTAAAACTGTTGAAAATTTTTTATAGCACTAAGAAAAAAAAAGGTTTGATTTACAACAATACTTCTATATGGTTAACAGTTAATTTATTAGCAGAGAACTTCCAGAAAGAAATTGGAATCTATAGTCATGTAGAAAAAGAAAGAAAAAGAGAAAATAAACCAAAAATACTGTATCCAGAAATACTATTTTTTGAACCTTAAGAAAAATATAGGCTTTCAAGATATATAAATACTTAAATTTTTTCTCACTTCTAGTCCTAGTCTAGGAAAAATATTAAATTTAATTCTTTCAAGAAAATAAATCTGCCCAGCAACACAAATCATACAATATTTGAAAGCTTTTGTGGAAAAACAAAATATAAACCAATATAAATTAAATATTACTGTCTATGGTACATAAAACATTTAGTTCTACTATGGAATTTGAAAAATAAAACATAAAAATTATCATAAATCTTTACTAATGTGTTTAAGATATAAAAGAGGCTTGACATAAAAAACAAATAACATGTAAAGACACACTGTTTTAGAAAACCAATGTTAGTTCATTTTAAAATACATTGCATACTAATTACTTTAATTTTTGTTGTTATTTTCAGTTACACATGACAGTAGAATGTACCTTGACATATTATACATACATGACATAGATACCCATTTTTGTGGTTGTATATGATGTGGAGTTACTCTGGTTGTGTATGCATATATGCAATTCAGAAAGTTATTTTAAATTCATTTTACTGGTTCTAAGCAGTTTTATATAATACCAATGTAATGACAATGTAGAGAGAAAATAAAAAAGGAAATAGGGAGGAATCAAAATATCACTATAAATAACTATGAATCACAAAATTAAGGCAGTTTTTTAAATAGTAGACAAAACTATAAGAACTCAAAATTTGCATCTCTGGTGAATATAGATGCAAACATAATCAATAAACTTCTGGCAAATTAAATACAAAAACATATCAAAAAATAGTACAACACAATAAAGTGGGATTAATTCCAGGGATGCAAGATTGGTTCAACATATGAAAATCAATAAATGTAGATCACCACATCAATAGACTAAAATGTAAGAACCATATTATTGTCTCAATAGACGCAGAAAAAGCATTAAGAATATACAGAACTCTTACATGTTCAAAACACCGGAAAAACTAGAAATAACAGGTACATATCTTAACATTGTAAAAGGTATTTATGCTAAGCCCCAGGCCAACATAATTCTAAGTGAAGAAAAATTGAAAGTATTCCCTATAAAAATTGGAACAAGGGCTGGGGATGTAGCTCAGTTGGTAGAGTGCTCGCCTTTCATGCACAAGACCCTGGGTTTAATCCCCAGCACCAAAAAAAAAAAAAAAAAAAAAAAACAACCAAACAAACAAAAAACTGGAACAAAACAGGGATGCCCTCTTTTCTCACTTCTAGTTAACATAGTTTCTGAAACACTGGCCAGAGCAATAAAATAGATCAATGAAATTAAAGGGATACAGATAGGTAAAGAAAAACTCAAATTATCACTATTTTATGATGATATGATTCCATACCTAGAATACTCAAAAAATTCAACCAGAAAACTTCTAGACTAGTAAATAAATTCAGCAAAGTAGCAGGATACAAAATCAACACCTATAAACCAAAGGCATTTTTATATATCAGTGACAAATCCTCTGAAAGGGAAAAAAGGAAAACTACACAATTTGTAATAGCATCAAAAAGAAAATAAAATACTTGGGAATCAACAAAAGATGTGGAAGTCACCTATAATGAAAACTATAGAGCACTAAAAAAGAAATTTAAAAGGCCTTAGATGATGAAAGGATCTACCTTGTTCTTGGATAGGCAGAATTAATATTGTCAAAATGACCATACTACCAAAAGCACTACACAGATTTAATGCAATTCCAATTGAAATCCCAATGAAATTACTCATAGAAATAGAAAAAGCAGTGATGAAATTCATCTGGAAAGATAAGAGGCCTGGAATAGTTAAAGCAATCATTAGCACGAAGAATGTAGCAGGTGGCATCACTATACCAGACTTTATACTACAGAGCAATAGTAACAAAATCAGCATGGATGCCGGGAGCGGTGGCGCACACCTTTAATTTCAGCACTTTGGAAGTCTGAGGCAGGAGGATCGCGAGTTCAAAGCCAGCCTCAGCAATGGCAAGGCACTTAGCAAGTCAGTGAGACCCTGTCTCTAAATAAAATGCAAACAAAGGATGGGGATGTGTCCCAGTGGTTGAGTGCCCCTGAGTTCAATCCCCTGAAAAAAAAAAAAAAAAAAAAAAGCAGCATGGTATTGGCACCAAAATAGACTTGATAGACTTGTGCACCAATGCTACAAAATAGAGGACACAGACACTAACCCACATAATTACAGTTATCTTATATTAGACAAAGATGCCAAAAAAATACATTGGAGAAAAGATAGCCTCTTCAACAAATGGTGCTGGGAAAACTAGAAATCCATATGCAACAAAATGAAATTCAACCCCTATCTCTCACAATACACAAAACTCAACTCAAAGGGGATCAAGGACCTCGGAATTGGACCAGAGAAACTCTGCTTAGTAGAAGAAAAAATAAGCCCTAAACTCCTTCATGTCTAATTAGGTCACAAATTTCTTAATAAGATTCCTATAGCATAAGAGTTAATATCAAGAATCAATAAATGGGATAGGTTCAAACTAAAAGTTTCTTATTAGCAAAAGAAAAAATCAGTGAGGTGAACAGAGAGCCTACTAATTGGGAACAATTTTTATCATGTGCACTTCTGAGCATTAATCTCTAGAATATATAAAGAACTCAAAAATCTTAACATTAAAAAAAAAACCCCAATCAATAAATTGACAAAGGATAGCCAAGCGCGGTGGCGCAAGCCTGTAATCCCAGCACTTGGGAGGCTGAGGCAGGAGGATCGCGAGTTCAAAGCCAGCCTCAGCAATGGCGAGGCAGTTAGCAACTCAATGAGACCCTGTCTCTAATAAAATATAAAAAAGGGCTGGGGATGTGGCCCAGTGGTCACAGTGCCCCTGAGTTCAATTCCCAGTACCAAAAAAAAAAAAAAAAAAAAAAAAAAAAATTGACAAAGGTCCTGAAGAGACACATCTCAGAAGAAGATATACAATTAACCAACAAATACATAAAAAAAAAAAAAAAATGTTCAACATCTCTGGCAATTAGAGAAATGCAAATCAAAACTACTCTAGGATTTTCTTTCACTCCAGTCACAATAGCAGCTATTAAGAACACAAACAACAATAAATGTGGGAGAGGATGTGGGGAAAAAGGCACACTCATACATTGCTGGTGGGACTGCAAAATAGTGCATCCAATCTGGAAAGCAGTATGGAGTTTCCTTTCAAAACTGGGAATGGAATCACCTTATGACCCAGCTACCCCACTCTTTGGTCTATAACCAAAGGACCTAAAAACAGCATACTACAGAGAAACAGCTGCATCAATCCACAGCACAAATCACAATAACTCAACTGTGGAACCAACATAGATGCCCTTCAGTAGATAAATGAATAAAAAAAAAAAAGTGGTATATATATACACAATGAAATCTTTACTCAGCAATAAAATAGAACAAAGTAATGGCAATCACAGGTAAATGAAAGAAGATGGAGAATATAATGCTAAGCGAAGTTAGCCAATTCTAAAAATCCAAATCCCAAATATTTTTTTTTGGTAATAAGGAGGCCAATTCACAGTGGGATTAGAATGGGAAGCATATAGGAGGGTTAGGGAAACATTAGAAAGGCCAATGGGGAGGGAGGGGAAAGAAAAGGCAACAAGGGTAAAAAAAAATAGATGAAAAAATGAGATGATACCATTACAGTAAGTGCATGTATGAAGACATGAATGGTGTGAATATACCTTATTACAACCAGTAATGTGTAAAATGTGCTCTATATGTGTAATATGAATTGTCATGCATTCTGCTCTCATACATAACAACTGAATAAAGGAAAAAATGTTCTTTTAAAGAAAAATTAATAAAGAAACCAATTAGGGTTAAAGAGGCAATCTTCAATGGTTTATAAAATATTATCCCAAGAAGACCAGGTGAAAAGCACAAAACAAATGTTAATATTTATTAAAAATATTGAAATTACTTTCTAACATCACATATATAGTTGGAAATCAAAATTAAAAGTGATAACTAAAAATTTATAAATAGGAATTCAATGCCGATATAGCAATTTAGCAAGGCCCTAAGCAAGTGAGCAACAGGCAATCTCAAAATAAAATATAACAAGGACTGTAGGACAGGAATGGTAGTACATGCCTATAATTTCAGAAGTTCAGGAGGCTGATAGATAATTGTGAGTTCCATGCAAGTCTCAGCAAAATGAAGGTGCTAAACAACTCAATGAGACCATGTCTCTAAGTAAAATAAAAAATAGGGCTTGGGATATGGCTCTTAGGGCAAATGCCACTGAGGTCAATTTCCAGTACCCAAAAATATGGGTTTTGGCTGTGGTTGTGAGGTTAAGCACACACACACACACACACACACACACACACACACACACACACACACAATGTGCCTATAATAAATCTAAGAAGTCCATGTAATACCAATCAAATGCTCGATGTTTTTTTTTTCAGAAACAAAATTACTTTAAAAATTCTATATAGTATCCAGTGTACATAAATAACTAAACATACTAAAAAATATTTAAAAATCTTCCTGATATACTAATAATGAAGCTACAGAATTAAATAGTTTTACATTAACACAAAGTTAAATGAGAAAGCTATACATAACAAAAGTAAGAATACATCAGTTAGCCTTCACTTTGATGGTCAATTCAAAATATATTTTCAGATATATGCTCATTATGACAATATTCAATAGAGACAAATGTGAAAAGACAATCAAATGTTCTTTCACATGAGTGCATGAACTTAATTGGAATGAACTATAAAAAGTTTTCAAATTTTTCTGGGTGCCATGGCACATGCCTGTAATTACAGCATCATGGGAGGCTGAGAGAGGAGGATCTTGAGTTCAGAGCCAGCCTCAGGAACGGTGAGACACTCATCAACTCAGTGGGACCCTGTGTCTAAATAAAATAAAAAAACAAAGCTGGAAATGTGGCTCAGTGGTTGAAATGTCCCTGGGTTCAATCCCCAGTGCAAGAATAAAAAATTCAAACATTACAAAGATAAGAAATTATAAAGTACCTACAATTATCAACCTTAAGGATAGTATGCTTAGTGAAATAAGTAATTGACAAAAAGACAAACACCATTTGATTCTACTTTTGAGATATCTAATATAGCCAAACATACAGGCCAAAATTAATGGGATCAGGGATGAAAAGGTGAGAGAAGAATGAGCACTTGTTTGGGGGGAAAATGAATTTTACTTTCATGTGATACAAACTCTTCAAAAATATATTATTAAACAATTTGAATCGACACTACTGAACAGCACATTTAAAATACATAAGGCAGTAAGTTTAAGTTAATGGTTTTGATCACACCTAAAATTTGAAAATATATAAAAGATAAACAGAATTGTGAAAATCTTTATCTTTAAAATGCTTAAGTATTGCCAGGTGCGGTGGCACACGCCTGTAATTCCTGTACTTGGGAGGCTGAGGCAGGAGTTCAAAGCCAGCCTCAGCAATGGTGAGGCACATAGAAACTCAGTGAGACCCTGTCTCTAACAAAATATGGAGAAGGGCTGGGGATGTGGCCCAGTTCTTAAGTGCCCCTGAGTTCAATCCCCGGTTTAAAAAAAAAAAAAAAAAGAAAGAAGTAAAGTACTACTCCTGGAACAAACAGATTAATCTATGTAGAAATGATGAATATGCTAGTAATTATAGCTACTTGGAAGTCTGAGGCAGAAAATGCAACTTCAATTTCAGCCACTTAGCAAGAAACTGTTTCAAAATAAAAGTTAAGAGGGGTTGAACATATTGCTCAATATTATAGCACCCCTGGGGCTGGGTTGTGGCTCAGCGGTAGAGCACTCGCCTAGTAAGTGTGAGGCCTGGGTTCGATTCTCAGCACCACATACAAATAAACGCATTGTGTACAACTAAACAAAATAAATGAATATTTAAAAAATATTATAGGGGCTGGGGTTGTGGCTCAGCGGCAGAGTGCTCGCCTCGCAAGTGCGCGGCCCGGGTTCGATCCTCAGTACCACGTAAACATGGGTGCATTGCATTGTGTACAACTAAAGTAAATAAATAAATATTTAAAAAAAATTTATAGCACCCCTGAATTCAATAACCAGTATACATATATATGGCTATGTATATTTATATAATAAAATTTATATACATAATGTGAATAATCACATGAACAGCGTAAACAATCAAGGCATTACGTAAAAACCATAAACAAAACAGGGGTAATATTTATACATGTAAATAAAAGCATATAAACTTCATTAAAATTGTGCACATGTTTCAGGTGCATTTTAATTTCACCTAATATTGTCCTCAAGTGAGAAGTAAGGATAATTTCTATTCAATTGTAACATATAGGTATGAAAATGAAAACAATATTGACTGATGTGGGAAAAACATATTGAACAATACTGAAGCTACTCTAATAAGTATAACTCAAAAAGAGATGCAAGAATTAGAAAAAATGAAAACACACAAAATTCTGAATAATTGTATTACTTTAGAAATACTTTTAAAATATTTTTTGTAGTTATTGATGAGCAGAATACCATTATCTTATTTGTTTGTTTCTAAGTGGTACTAAAGATTTCACCCAGTGCCTCACATGTGTGATTCAAGTGCTCAGCCACTGAGCTAAGGCCCCAGCCCTAGAAATCCTTCTTTAAGCCATATTCATCAGCTACACGTTTGTAGCCACTAAAAGCACGCATTGTGAATAACTACTATTCATTACATGGCAGAAAAATTTCACAAAAATATTCAGTATAAGCATTCATAAAAAGCTGTGATGAGAAATTTAAATTAATAAATATTTAAATTGTATTAAAGAAACTCTTCTCTTATATTCATATTTTAAATCAGTTTAACCTAGAGATATTCAGAAATATGCAGAGATTTTCTAGGGAGCCCCCCAAGATCAATAAACATCTGTCAGATTATGCAAATCCTCACAGGCATTAGGGAGTACTTTGTTAATTTGAATGTAGGAAGATCACTAGAGAACTAGAAGGAGGTTAAAGAATTGAGAAGCAAGGCAAACATAGGGCAGAGTGTGCTCTTTAATGAATGCAAGATAAAGAAACAGGTTTAGAAACATAATTTCTGTTGGATTTTAGCTTTTTAACATTTTAAAATGTGACGTCCTCTTTGACATTTGGATATCTTATCTGTACTCTTGGCTTCTTGGAATTCTACCTACATAGATATATGAGTACTGTCACTTTTCTCATAAAATTACAAGGTTATTGTTTTGGGGACAGAAAAATGACCAAGAATGACTTAGAGACAGCAAGATGTGTTTGTTGAAAAAATGGAATATGGCTCATTTTGTTATTTTCTTGGTAATTACTGAAGTTTCTTAATGCTGAAGAAAGAAAGAAGAGGTACAATAGAAGATTCTATACAATTACTTTTCTTTTCTTATTTTTTTTTTTTTTTTAATTTTCTTGACAGAACACACTAAAATACTTTGGAACCATTTTGAATCTTCAGATTGTCGGTACTACTTTGAAAGGACAGGTTAAACATAAAAAGAAGCTCTTTAATATTTTCTTTTTTACATGAAAAAATGCCCAATCTTCATCCAAGAAAGAAAAAAAAAAAAAAACTAAAATGTTTTCATGCAGAATGGAAGCTGCCAAGAAATATACTACAAACTAAAAAAATAAATATCTGTGGTGAATTAGGAATTCTGAAGGAAATTTATGCTAACCCACAAAGACCAGGTTTCTATAGACTTCTAACATCACATCTCCATATAAATTCTGCTGAGCAGGATCCAGGAATTTCCATTCCTCTTCAGTGAAATCAATGGCCACATCCCTGAATGTCAATGGTTCCTGAAATAAAAATGAATAAATACATATCACATCAACCATATGATCAGTGACAGTTTCTAAATTGCCACAAGTTGTAATGAGATTTAGAAGAGCTGGCTCTCACATAGGAAAGTGACATCAATCATTCAATAAGAATATTTGTGTGTGTGTGTGTGTGTGTGTGTGTGTGTGTGTGTGTGTGTGTGTTGCTTGGTACTGAAGCCAGGGTCTTCTGCATGCAATAAAAGCATACTACTAACCGAGCTATATACCCAGCCCCAATAATTAGCTATAAGCAGTAAAATTGTTGAATAAATTAGGTATAATAAAACCCAGAGACCAACACATGTGAAGCAAAACACTGAAGCAAAAAAATTAGTAAAAAATTCCAAAATCATACTAATGGATAAATAACAGTTTTAATAAGTTATTAAATATTCAAAACAAGCACAACCAAACAATGCAATGATACTTGAGATATACGTAGCAAAATTATAAGTAATAACAAGACTCATAGGACAGTGTGTGTAGAAGATATATGGGATCAGTGAGACACACTAAAACTTCCAACATCCCACATATTTATTTGAAAGTAAATATCCAAAGTTGTCTACATTCTCATTATTTAATCATACCCTAAAACAAGTACTTTATTTAAAAAGAAATTACATCTTCAGACCACATCACAACTCACATTTAAAACAATAAAATAAAAATTCTAACTATCAAACTATTGCAAGACATTTAGGTACTCAGGCAAAACTGAATTACATGGCACAAAAATATAACAAAAGGAAAAATAGAAAAGAAAATTAAGTGAATAGACTGTTAACCCACTGTTCATAAAGAAAAGGACACATCATCCAGGCTCAGTGCTGCACTCCTATAATCCCAGCATTTAGGAGGCTGAGGCAGGAGGATCTGAGTTCAAAGCCAGCCTCAGCAATGGCAAGGTACTTAGCAACTCAGTGAGACCCTGTCTCTAATAAAATATATAAAAAAAAAAAAAAAAAAAAAAAAAAAAGGCTGGGAGTGTTGCCCAGTGGTGGAGTGCCCTTGAGTTCAAACCCTGGTATCAAACGAAAGAAAAAGACATATCAGATAAAACATTCTCAGATATAGGAAATGACTCTCACTGAAAATCTGCATTCTCACATGGCTTGCTTAGAAGTAGGGAGTAAAGAAATACTGAACCAGAAAGGAAAAACATTCTGAAATCTTCTTACAATCTAAATGACTCCTTTACAATGTGGAAATACTCCCACTTCCAGGGTCTCAATTTTCACTAGTGAATGAACATATACGTAAAGTTAGTTTAAGGTTGATTTTTGATGGCTTTTTTCTGCAACAGCCTTTTATTTTATTTTATTTTTAACTTAGGGATTTAATCCAGGGTCACTCTACCACTCAGCTGCATTTATAAAACATTTATTTTTATTATTTTTAAATTTTGTGACAGGGATTCACCAAGTTGCTTAGAGCCTTTTAAAATTACTGAGCCTGGCCTCAAATTCACCATCTTTCTGCGTCCTTCTCCGACATCACTGGGATTACAGGTGTGTGCCGCTACACTTGACATGCAACCACTTTTGATACCAAATGTGCAAATTTGCGCAACCAAGGTTCGAACAAATAGTTGTCCTATAAACAAATTCTGATACTCCTTAGTGCAGATGCCACAATTTGGGGTCCACTGCTATAAAATTTTACTAATTGAAGTGCCACTTGCAAGCCCCAGAATAACATCTGTATTTGTGATCAGTTTTATATAAATTAGGGATCTTTACAACACTGAAGTTACATAATCTGATAGAACTATTCATAGAACAAAAAAAAGCACACTTTATTTATGTGTACCATGTTCTTATAAAATGCAACAATCAGGAAGGTGACAATAGAAAGCATGCATAGAGCATAAAAATATCAGAGGAATATGGGGCACTATATAGGCCATTTTAGGAAATAGCTGGATGAAGATATTATCTCCAAATTTTGTGTTCGGCTACAGCAGTAATGAGCCCCCTTCCCATTATGATTTAGAAGATCTTCCCTATTTTAAATATGGTGATTCAGTTATTTACTCTGCATATTCCCATTTTTTTTCCATCAAAAGCATTTACTTGAATGCTTTTACATTTAGTGATCAGAACAAAGAATTTGTGACAAAATGTACCTTAAGTCTCTCCCCTAAGTACAACCCTTAGAACACTGAGAAATCTCATACACACCATTTTTCTAAAAACTCTAAATACTCTAAAAACTAAAAAAAAAAACTAAATACTAAAAACTCCAAATACTAAAAAGTATTGGCTGGCTTCAGGTAAGGGATTCTACAACTGAGATACATCCCTAGCCTTTAAATTTATTTCTCCTTTTGAGACAGGGTCATACTAAGTTGCCCCACTAAGCTTGAACTTGTGAACTTTCTGCCTCAACCTCTGAGGAGTTGTGATTATGGGTATGTATGTCCTAATATGCCCAGTAAGATATGAATGTTGTACCCTCCTTTAATCCATTCCCTTTTCCACCTTCATCTTTGCTCTTCCCTCTAAAAAGAAGCCCTTGACAGCCTAATCTTCGAGATGCATCTATATCTTATATTTGAAGATTTCCCAGTATTGCAATATATATTTAGAAAAAAGAAGTGCTACTTATTACCCATACCTGAATTTGTTTAATCTGACAGTCTAGAAATAGCTCCACAGCAATGAAAATTATAGCCATGGATAGAATTAAGAACTAACTTAATGGTCAATGATATTCTTTTACAGAAACAAATTTGACCTTAGTTTGAATATCATTTTATTCTTAAATTTGCCTGTATCTTTTCTCTTTGGAAATAGTCTTTATCTTTTGAATATTAGCAATAAATTACATTTCATAGCTAATGAGAATGTTAGACTAAAATCAGAATTTCTCTATCCACCATCCTATTTGCTTGTGAACCTGTCATTGATATTACTGATATTGATAATTCATATAGCATTATATTCAACACCAAATACTTATGCCCCCTTGTATGGCCAGGTCTTCTTGCACATAGAAATCTCTGTCGGAAAAGAAACATAACCAAGATCCTGCCAATCTTGTCTCCTGAAGTAGATTTTGGAAAATGTAGACAATCTTCTACATCACCAAAGTTCAATAGAAATAAAATGAGAAATATGTGTGTAAATAAAATTTTAGAGGTCATAAGTAAAACAAGGACAGGTTCCTATTTGGTGACCACCCAAACCTTGATGTCTTCCATTTTGCATGTAGTCAGTTTTCACTTGGATATTATTGCCCAAAGATAATAGCATGTTTTTTTTTTTTTTCTTTTCTTTTCTAATTATTTGGAATAGTGTATTCTCCTTTCAAATCGTGACACCTTATCATCTATCTTCCATAGATGGGATGAAAAGAAAGAGGATTCAGATCATCTTTGCCTTTCTCTTCCATTCCAGAATCAATGTGGCTGAACAGCAATGTGTTTCTCAGCATCTGAACCAAACATTTGGGGAAAATAATATTAATGTTTTAATATGTAATCTATTTAGATGAAACCTATACAGGGTATTCCTGTAATCTCTAGAGTATCAAGCTAGTTCAACAAGGTCCTCCATTCCCCAACCTCTAGCTCTTCTTCAGAAATAGATGATTACACAAAGACTGGCATTCCCTAGGTAATTCAAAAACCATAGCAACTGTGGACACCTTGGGTCAGCTTCATGCAAATCTTACACCCACGACCAAAGACATGGCAGATAGTGAAGACACATCACAGTCTAAAGTTTCTTAATGCTCCCTAAACTTGCTGTCTATGGTTATGAAAGACAAATAGACAAGAGGTTCAAAGAATTTTTATTTTAGTACCAAGGATTGAATACAGGATGCTTAACCATTGAGTAATAATGCCCCCCCCTTTATATTTTTATTCTCCAACTTGAAATCCTCATGCTTCAGCCTAATAAAATCCCAGCATTATAGATAAAAACCTTCACATTTGCAATTAGGTACAAATACCTTTAACAGAGTTTTACGTTATAATCCTCTTTTCCCTTCATGTAAAATTACATGCACGAGTTCACACGCACACACACACACACACACACACACACACACTTTTCTAAATTACATCCCAAACTCAGAGAAAAAGATGAATTAAAATGCTGTGTTATTTGAAATGTCCCACAGGGAAGTACACTTTATAATATACTGAATTACCTGAGTAAAAATGACATTTTTAAGAAAATCATGCTTACCATACATTCGAAAAATGCACTCAGTGAAAAAAAAAAAAAAAAGGAAAATACCTGGGAAGGAAAGAGAACTTGGAAACCCTATGGGCCACAGCTACTCCCATCAGTCAGAATGCTCATGCCATGACCCTCTCTTTAACATCCACTCTGAAAAAGGATGGGCAAGAAAGTACAGAGTTAGTGTAAGGCCTGGCTGAGGTCAGCAATCTGGCACAGGACAAAAAAAGTATGATTCTGACTGTCAACCCCATTTTGTGTACCAGAGTTTGCAGAATATTGAGGTCTCTCAAATTTGTACTAGGGTTAACAGATTACAAAGCTAACCTCAGCAAAGCCAAGGTTCCACTCTTAGTTCTGACTACTATCACCGAGCCCGTGTTTTCTGTTTTATAATGCCCAGCCCTACAGACATTATTTATTCAAATATTATAGCCAGTGAAGGTCAGAGTGAAAGGGCCTGTGACAGAGATATTCAGGCATCAAAAACCTGAAAATAAATCCAGAGATTTGCCTTAACTGAGATAAATGTTTCTCATATTTTGAAGCCTATCCTCTATTTTTTGGTTGTTCCTCTTATTGAATAATTATCACCCCAATTCACTTCTGAGTGAATAATTTTTCTAGAATGAAAAAAAATACCAAGACAATTTGAACTCAACCTTCAGGAGCCAATAATGGCAAGATGTTGGTTGTATTTCTTTCAGAGATTTCTATGTCCAAGAAGACCTGGCCATACAAGGGGGCATAAGTATTTAGTGTTGAATATAATGGTATATCAATTATCAATAGCAATAATATCAAACACAAGTTGACAATTGAAAATGATATGGTGAGAATTACTTTATATTTTTGTGTTCATAGCCTTCATACTCTGGCTTCATGAGATTTGTTTGTTTGTATTATTGGTTTCAGGGATATACCCCACTGATGCATTACTCTGCTATATCCCAAAATGTTTTCAAATTTTATTTTTTCTCAAGGTCTCACTAAGTCACTGAGGAAGGCTCAAAGTTGGTGATCTACATTCTTGAGACTTCTGTGTCACCAGAATTAGAGGCATACCATGAGAAACCCAGTTTATGTTTACGAATTATGAAGGTACAGTGAGATTTTTTAAAATGTAGACAATCTTCTACAGCACCAAAGTTTAATAGAAATAAAATGAGAAATATTTGTGTAAATAAACTTTTAGAGGTCATAAGTAAAACAACTAAAATAAATAATTATAATAATCTATTAATAAATTGTTATAATTTGTTATCAAATAATTTTTGCAATTTAATTTAAATGTTATAAAATAATTTGAAATTGTTATTACAGAATGAAATTATGATTATAATACATAAAAAATATTGTATTATTAACCCAATATATCTAAAATATTATCATTCTAATATAGGAACATTGAAAATTGTTAGTTAACTATATTTATTTTTCATTAAACTTTCAAATCTCACAGTTTTCCACTTCTAATACTTCTAAATACATATTAGCCACACTGATTGTTTTATGTTCTACAGGATATTTTGCTGTCAGCTTTTTAATGTTTCAAAAAAGTGATTTCAAGTATGGTTTCAAAGTCACTGAACACTACATAATAAGGATTGGAGATTGTTTAATACCCCTGGTGACAACTTTAAGACATGTTAAAGATGAAAAAAAACTTCTATGAGGACATACTGAATTTAGATCTAATTCTCAGTTTTTTATCTACACAATGACAACACACTTCAGAGAATATTCAAGCAGAAATTCACCACATTAAACACATTAATCAGAAGCCCAAAAACATATGCTTTGTTGGCTTTTCCATTTCACGTATTTTTCCCTATTTTCAGACACATCATTTTTGATGATCTTCAAAATATTTACTCTGTTATTTCTCATTTAGAAAAAAAAACAAAATTAAGAAAGCAAGTATGACACACACCAGGTTTGCTACACTAAGAACTTTACCAGAGATATCACACTCTTTTTTTTTTTTCTTTCAAGCCTTGTAATTTCTTCCTCTCTGGGCACTGCTTATCCAACTTAAGTTTGCAACAACTCTACTTCCTGACCTGTTCTATCTGAGCTCTCTCAAATTGTCTCCAGTAACCCATGCCCTCTCATTTTTTCTTCAACCCATTCCAATCTTTATACTCTGGTAACCTCTCATAACTGAACTCTTAATACTCCAACCCTGACATTTTTACCTAAATTTTTGAAAGGACTGTGAATGTGGCTGAGTAGTATGGCACCTGTTTTCAATCATCCAAAATAATAAAAAAATAATAATAATTATGCCAGGTGCAGTGGCGCACACCTGTAATCCCAGCACATTGGGAGGCTGAGGCAGAAGGATCGTGAGTTCAAAGCCAGTCTCAGCATGGCGAGGCACTTAGGAACTCAATGAGACCCTGTCTGTAATTAAAACACAAAAAATTGGCTGGAGATGTGGCCCAGTGGTGGAATGCCGCTGAGTTCAATCCCCAGTACCACACACAAAAAAATAATAATAATAATAATAATAATAATAATAATAATAATAATAATAATAATAACAATAGACAGAAATACGGTTATTTGTTTTGAGAGTTAAATAATACATTTATAACAAAACTGGGAACTATTAAAATGCAATTTGTATTTATTTATTTATTTATTTATTTATTTATTTATTTTGTGGTACCAGGGATTGAACTCAGGGGCACTCGACCACTGGGCCACATCCCCAGCCCTTTTTTGTATTTTTTTATTAGAGACAGGGTCTCACTGAGTTGCTAAGTGCCTCACCATTGCTGAGGCTGGCTTTGAACTCGCGATCCTCCTGCCTCAGCTTCCCAAAGTGCTGGGATTACAGGCGTGTGCCACCGCACCCGGCTTGCAATTTGTATTTATGATATGATACCATTAAAGGATACAAACTGAAGTAATAAATTGGGAGTAACTAATTGCTTCAAATATAACAAAATATATGCCTCGGGCTGGGATTGTGGCTCAGCGGTAGAGTGCTTGCCTAGCACATGCGTGGCCCATGTTCTATCCTAAGCACCATGTACAAATAAAATCATCGTGTACAACTAAAGCAAATAAACAAATATTTAAATAATATATATATATACATATACACACACACACACACACACACACACACACATATATATATATATATATATATATATATATATATGCCTCACATATAAAAAAGGAGGAAAGGAGGCTAAGGGAAAAGGATCCCTAGTTTGAACCTAGCCTTAGCAACTTATACAAGCCATAAGCAAATTAGTGAGACCATGTCTTAAAATTTAAAACAATAAAAAATTATAAAAAAAAAAAAAACAGGGAAAGTTGTGCAGTGGTTAGACATTCCTGATTTTATAACTTGGTACCTAAAAAGTAAATAAAAATGAAAAGAATGTCAAAATCAGGGACCCAAAAGAAAATAATTTAAGAGCTATGCACAGCAGAGTGCCACATGTTTTTACTCACAGTATCTCAGGACACTGAGGAGTAGAATTGTGAGTTCAAAGCTAGTCTCAACAATTTAGCAAGGCCCTAAGCAGTTAATTGACACCCTGTCTCAAAAGAAAATATTAAAAAAGAGCTAGGGATGTGGTTCAGTGTTTAAGAGCCTCTGGCTTTTATACCTGGTACAAAAAAAAAAAAAAAAAAAAGGAAGGAAAGAGACTTCAGTTGCCACCTTTTAAGGAGAAATGTAAGTGTTCAATAATTATAAAACAGCTCAAAAGATTTAGAAATTAGAAAATGGCAAAATTAATTCATATCTCTGAGACAAAATTAAATAGTATCAGTAAACACATGGTTCAAATAAATTCTCATGAACTGAAGATGGGGTAAATATTGTTATTTCTTTTAAGAAACTGGCTATTGAAATGTCATGATTATTCCCCAGCAGAAATATATGCTTATAAAAATTTCTGCACATCTGAACCATGATAACATAAAAATATGGCAACATTGTCCCAAACGGGTGAAATCCAGGACATGGAGAAAAGGCAATGTACATTGAGAAAGATATAAGGAGAAAAGGGTGAGAGAAATGATTTCCAGCACCCACTTCCATGATAATATATCCAGTTGAACAAATATAGTGAATCATCACATAGTTGTATGTAGATGTCACATGCATGTTATATTTTATATCCATACACTTTTGTAAATATGCAGAACTTGAGAAAATAAAAATATAAAAAAATAATATCTAATACTCAATCCTACACACAATTAGTGTACATGATAAAACTAATCATTACCAAGATCTAAAATTCCCCTGAAATCTAAAATATTACCATAGTAAATGTTAGCATATTTTATGCTTAATGTAATAAGGGACAAGTGTAAAAATTCTAAAATTCACCTAGATTGTATGTTATACATGAAATTATCCCCCAAATTCTGAATGGAAAAAAAAAAAAGTAGTTAATTTGCAATAATAAAAACCAACAGATCATAATTAAAAACAAAATCCATAGGATAAGCCAGGCGTGGTGGCACATGCCTGTAATCCCAGCACTTTGGGAGTCTGAGGAAGGAGGATTTCAAGGTCAAAGCCAGCCTCAGCAATGGTGAGGTGGCGAGGCACATAGCAACTCAGTGAGACTCTGTCTCTAAATAAAATACAAAAAAAAAAAAAAAAAAAAAAAAGGCTGAGGCAGGGGGATGTGGCCCAGTGGTCAAGTGCCCCTGAGTTCAATCCCCAGTAACCACAAAAAAAAAAAAAAAAAAAAAAAAAAAAAGTTCAATATATATAATATATATATATATATATATATATATATAATAAAATAAAATAAAACAATCCATAGGTTAATGTACAACAATGTTAAATTTTATGTATTTTTAATACAAATTTAAAGGTCAAAGTAAATCTAAACACCTCAAGAACAACATCACATGTGAAGGGATGACATGGCCAAACTTAAAGGAAGATTGACTAAGGGACAGAATTCACTGGTATAATTTGTGTGTACAATCTGCAAGACACTGGGGTCAAATTCCACCCAAAAGTATAAGGCATATCTTAAATAAAGCTGATGTTGGAAATATAGAAGAATAGGAGCTCCTGACACTCTATTCACAGATACATTGAATACACATAGTATGTTTCATGTTTCTCTTAGGCAATATAAAAAAATGAGTTGAAAGACTTATATACATTGCACAACTGAGAAAATGTCTGCCACTTGATGATTTTACAAAGGTAGGGTAGACTTGGGCCTTATTCAAACCTAAGGCAAAGTACTATGTAATTGGTATCACCAACAGCCACTGTCGCCCCCAGAAGAGGAAGACTGGGACCATATGTAAAAGACCATACCTCTAAACAATTATCTGTGCTTTATATCTTAGTTTAGCTTGTGCTGAAGAAGAATCTACACATTCACAAGTTCTAAGAAGAAGAAAAAGTGATAGTTATCTATGTTCATGCAAGGGCATCCATGGGCTTTAACCCCTGGGATAAGGAGAGAGTAGTTATGTCTCAAAGAACTTCATTTGTGCCTTTGTAGGGGTTCAGCACACAAAGAGCTCTAAACCCCAGCTTGTCCCTGTAAAAATTCAGGAATGCCAAATTTTCCCTGAAGAAAATGTTTTTTTTTTTTTTTTTTTTCTTTACTGATTGTCTTTTCCCTTAACATCTTCCATTCAATGGAAAAAACTAATTGCCTCACATATAACAAAACACTCTGCAAAAGAAAGGTAGAAAGCTTAGGCAAAAGGACCCAAAATAGAAGGCTGCTAAAATTCCAAGCAGTAGTTCAGAGAAGGGTTTCAAAAGCACTTATATCTGTTAATTCCCAGAGAATATTTACAACCCATTCTTTCTGTGGATACATTACATATTGGGCTCTGCAATGTTCCATCAGACATTTGAAGCACAATTCAAACAGTGGACACTTGTATACTAAGCACAGCTGTTAGAATAGCTTTTGTCAATAGGGAAGGTGGTTCATAACTGTAATTCTACCAGCTCTGGAGGCTGAGGCAGGAGTATTGCAAGTTCAAAGATAGCCTCAGAAAAAGAGAGGTGCTAAGAAACTAAGTGGGACCCTGTTTTGAAATAAAATACAAAATAGTGCTGGGCCTATAATCCCTGCACTTGGGAGGCTGAGGCAGGAGGGTTGCAGGTTGAAAGCCAACCTCAGCAATGGTGAGGCACTTAGCAACTCAGTGAGACCCTGTCTCTAATAAATTACAAAAAAGAGCTGGGGTTGTGGCTCCATGGTAGAGTGCCCCTGAGTTCAATCCCCAGTACACAAAAAAAAACAAAAAACAAAAAAAAAAAAAAAAAAAAAAGAAAGAAAAAAAAAAAAAAAAAAACAGGAGAGAGGAAAAATAGGGCTGGAGAGGTGGCTCAGTGGTCAAGTGCCCCTAAGTAAAATCATCTGTAGCCACCACTAGAAGAAAAAGAGATAGAATAGCTTTTGTCAATATGCTAATAATAACAAACAGTCAATAAACTATGGATATGGGGAAGAGAAAACCCTTGTACACTGTTGGTGAAATGTAAGTTTAGAAAAGTCATTCTTGAAAATAGTGTGGACTCGTTGAACAATTAAAAAAAAAAACTAAAATAGAACATGGTTAAGCCAGGAGCCGTGGTGCACACCTGTAATCACAGCACTTTGGAGACTGAGGCAGGAGGATCACAAGTTCAAAGCCAGCATCAGCAATGGCAAGTCTCTCTCTCCTCTCTCTCTCTCTCCATATATATATATATATATATATATGCTGGGGAGTGAACACCCTGGGCGTTGTGCATGTGAGGCAAGCACTCTACTTACTGAGCTATACCCCCAGCCCTCAAAGAACTATGTTGACTCAGTTTTAAACCTTAGATAGAGGTCAGTCAATTCTCCTTTTTGCGAAGCTGATTGAGCCTACAGCCCACACAATTTTTTTTTAGCCTCTCATGCTCTAAAGCCACAATACACCCTTCATAATTACACCACAATAAGAAACTAAAACATAGAAAAATGCTATGCATCCCAGAGACCCCCAAATTATTCATGATATTAAGTCAATGATTAGCCCTAAAGTCTAGATGAGTTTATACCACTTGTCATGTATCGATTGCCTGAGAATTCTGGTTTGTTTTTGCTATGCTTTTGAATAAACCACTATGTGTTTCTTTTTGGCAGTACTCTTTTGTTCATTTTGTCCATCCAAATGCAACTTTTTTATCTTATATGAACACAAATTATTAACTTTTGCAAAAAGCACGCTAAAATGGATAAAAAAAAAATAAAAATGAAAATTTCATGCCTCTTTGATACAAAAGTAAAATGTCCTAGTCACTATGCAAACAAAGTACCTTGGAGGCTTTTTGGTAAAATAAATAATTACTAGATTAACAAGAACTTACTTCTAAAATATACCAAAAATGGAAATGTGCTCAGACAGTAATTCATATAGGAATATTTATAGCTGAAGTATAATAAGAACCAAAATGTAAAATCAATGCAAGGTAAATAGATAAAAGAAAGCCTACATGTTTCCACAGTAGAATATTATTTAGCAATTTTATCTTTGCATTACTAGAAATTCAACTCTGGGCCTCACATCTGCTAAGCAAGCACTCTAACTTGGAGCTATAATCCAGGACATATTCAGCAATAATGTTTTTGTTTGTTTTGTTTTTGTTGGTGCTGGGGATTGAACCCAGGGCCTTGTGCATGCAAGGCAAGCACTCTACCAACTGAGCTATATCCCCAGCCCTAATAATGTTTTATAAAAGTACTAAATGTTACAATGAAGATGTACATGAAAACCTTATGCTAATTGAAAGAAACCAGAATAAATTTCATGTATTTTACAATTATATAATTATATATAATTTCCTGTAGAAGTAAATACATGAAACTAAAGACAGGTTAATTACTGCCAAAAAGCTATGTGAATGAGAAACAAACAAACAAACAAACAAACAAACAAAAAAAAAAACTGCTTGTGGGCACTAGTTGTTTATCATCTCAAATAATTTTTAGAACTGAATGTTGGTGATGGTTACACATGTGAATATACTGAATGATGAAGAATTATACCCTGAAGTGTTTATAAAGTTAATTTTAATTTTACATGTGCTTTGCCCAAATGAATAGATAAAATTTTTATGAAATATATAAAGCAGCCAAAATCCCAGCCAGTAAAATAAGGTAATAAAAATGTAACTGAGGGCTGGGGTTGTGGCTCAGTGGTAGAGTACTCGCCTAGCACATGCGTAGCCCAGGTTTGATTCTCAGCAGCACGTAAAAATAAAGGTATTGTATACAACTAAAGCAAATGAATAAATATTTTAAAAATGTAACTGAGGATTGTTCAAAAAAACACTGATTTTTCATTATGAGTTCTACTTACATTTACATGACTATACTGTGGTTATATGCATAAATTCATCATTTTTGTTTTCCTTTTTGCTCATTTATAATTTGTGATAAATATGTAGGAAAATATATATCTATATACCTAGCATTATTGTAAAGTTGTGAATATTTTAATATACTTATGCATTTAAATATGCATTTTGTGTGTGTGTGTGTGTGTGTGTGTGTGTGTGTGTGTGCGTGTGTGTATGCAGTGCTTGAGATCAAACCCAAGATCCTGCACTAGCATGGCAGGTATTTTACTGTTGACACATCCCAAGTACAAATAAGCATTTCTAATCTCGATTTTCTGATTACCCTCTCTCTTAGTCTCTCTCTCTCTCTCTCTCTCTCTCTCTCTTTTTTTTTTTTTTTTTTTTTTTGGTGTATGTGTAACATAGATGACACCCATTGGTGATTTGCCACTGAACTACATCCCCAGTTTTCTTTTATTTTTTATTGTTACACAGAGTCTTTCTAAGTTCATTACACTGGCCTCCAATTTATATTTCTCCTGCCGCAGCCTCCCCTGTCCTGGGATTACAGGCATGTGCCACCATATCTGGCTGTTTATTTCCTTTTGAAATAATATCTAATGCCAATTTTTTCATTTTTTTTTATATATTTCTTATTGTGAAAATGAACTTTTAGCATGTTCTAATTATTATTCTGTTATTATTTTTTTTGGTGTTGTTTTATAAATGAATAAAAATACCACATGATTATCCACAATCTTGTATTACTTCACACATGTGCTTTCTTAAATTGCCTATTTATTTCATGCAGAATATAAATTTGGTCTACCTGCTGATTAGTGTGCTCAGCCTCACACAGTCCTCAATTCTATGGGCACCTCACCCTCCTCACTCCTGCTTTTGCTCTAGTTCAATGTTGGCCATCTCTCTTACATATTCTGATGCATAGATATTGGGTCTTCATCTAGCACCTCAAGGCAGAGGACTGTGTTAAAAAAATTCCAAAGCCAGGCATGGTGGCACATGCCTGTAATCTCAGCACTTGGGAGGCTGAAGCAGGAGGATCATGAGTTCAAAGCCAGCCTCAGCAATGGTGAGGAACTTAACAACTCAGTGAGATGCTGTCTGTAGTAAAATACAAAAAAGGGCTGGGGATGTGGCCCAGTGGTCGAGTGCCCCTGAGTTCAATCTCTGATATATATATATATATATATCTAGCCACACACTTGTAATCCCAGCACTTTGGGGGATGAGGCAGGAGGATCCCGAGTTCAAAGCCAGCCTTAGCAATGGCGAGGCACTTAGCAACTCAGTGAGACCCTGTCTCTAAAAAAACAAAAAAAAAAAAAGGGCTGGGGATGTGTAGCCCCAGTGGTTGAGTGCCCCTGAGTTCAACCCTGGTAGTGCCCTTGACAAAAAAAAAAAAAAATCTGATATCTCTACAGGGGTAGTGGCACACTCCTGTAATCATAGCAATGTTTAAGTTGAGGCAAGAGAATTGCAAGTTTCAGTCCAACTTCAGTAACTTAGCAAGGCCCTAAGAAACATAGTGAGACCCTGTCTTAAAATTGAAATGGCTAAGGCTGTGGCTCATTGGTAAAGTGCCAATGGGTTCAATCAACAATACCCTGTAAAATCTAACACTTTCAATTTAGTAAATATAAATTAATAAAAAAATATAAATATAATTAATAAATTATCTAATTGTTTTTTTAAATTACAAAATCAGCACTCAGTTCATAGCTGTAAAATCCAATATACACCTTCATTGGCTTCATTTTTAGTACTTATTTGACAGTGATAAAGTAGCAAATCACAAGTACAAGATATAAGTTTTAAATAACCAAACAATTGTACTCCCCTGAGACATACATTTTTCTTAGTTCATTATCCAGTTCCATGAAGCCTAAGTATAATAACATGGGATCAAAAACAAGTGTTATTAACAAATGTTAGTAGTTGTTATTAACAAATGTTAATTTAGTAGTAAAATAAGAAATAAATAAATTTGAAGTGTGTATCTTGCTTCAATATATATATATATATATATTGCTGATAATCAAACCCAGGGCCTCACCCATGCTTAGCAATCACCAGGCATTGTGGTATGTATCTATAATTTGAGTAAATTGGAATGGTGAGACCAGCAAAAATAAGTGTAAGACCCCTGGTAAGGATGGTGCATTCTTATAATCCCAGCAGCTCAAGAAGCTAAGGCAGGAAGTTCTCAAGTTTAAAAGCAAGCTCAACAATTTAGCAAGACCTTAAGCACCTTAGTGATTCCCTGTCACAAAAATAAAAAAATAAGCTGTGCATCATGGTGCATGACTGTAATCTCAGTGGCTGAGGAGATTGAGCCAAAAGGATTGAATGTTCAAAGCTAGACTCAGCAACTTAAAAAAGCTATAACCAACCTATCTTAAAATTAAAAAAAAAAAATGTACTAGGATATGACTTAGGTGTTTGCACCCTTGGGCTCAGTGCTCAGTATAAAAAGTAAATAAAAAATAAAATAACACAATAAAAACAACAATAAAAAGGATTTGGGTGTAAATCAGTGCTTTAGTACCCCAGTGTTTCATCTCTTGTGCGCACACACACACACACACACACACACACACACACACACACACACACACACACACATACACACACACACAAATGCAAATTAGGCAACTTAGCCAGAGATAATATTGCTTAGTGATAGAGCACTTTTGATTTGATTATCACTACTAAGAAGAAAAAGAATAAGAAGCATAAAATAAAACTTGTTTTGTAATGGAGACAAAGATATACAATCATGGAAAATACATGAGAGAATATCGTGTAAGTAGAGAGCCACTAATTTACTAAAGTCAATTCCAAAGTAAAATTTTAAAAGATAAATTAATCAGTAACTTAGATAAGTTTGTTGATATACAAAATTTACAATAGTTAGTTGCTCCTACACATTCAACAAGAAAAAAGCTGGATAAATGGAAATTGAATGATAGTGTTTTCTCAGTCCTTATGAGGACTGAATTCAATTGGTGAAAAACTAATCTGGCACTAAGCACATGGTAGACTGAAAGAGACACAATTCTGAAACTTTTAATTGCACCATGAAAAATAGTGTAAATTGGTAAAATTAAATCAGTATTTTTGAACCAAGCAAATGTATATATATGTAAATGGTGAATAAAAATATTAAATACTTGAATCTGCAGATAGTTCCTATTCTTTTACATGTTTTCTTTATGAACACCAACAATATGTGTCAAAGATGATAAAGAAGAATCCTGAGAATGCTTCCCACATTGTGTGAGGTTATTTTATTTTTATTTTTTGATATTAGGTCATATACTCTATATATGCAATTTAATATTGTTGCTTTCAATATCCATTAAGAAAGAAAAGAAGTGTAAAAATGTGTATTTAAATTGTCTTTTTACTTTTCCTGTTCATTTTTTTACTGAACTTTCACTTGTCTGCATGCTTTTTTGCTGTATATTTCTGGACAAGCATTTATGAGTGATTGAAATTGTGTTGCATTTGATTTTCCTGTTCATTAGTTTTGCTGCACTGAACTTTCATGGATCTCTTCATGCTGACATACAAAAAGTCTCTGAAAGAATCATATTTTAATGAATGTATATTGAGTGCCTTATGAGCTATTCTTCTAATGCACGCATTGCAATAACACACTAACTACTAAACAGTAATACACTAACTACTAAAACAACTCACTATCACCTATGAATGAATCATACTATTGTGTCCATTATATAGGCTTTTCAGATGTGAAGATGACCTTGATAAATGCAATTGAATGTTTTTTGGATAAATTCAAGTTTTGTTATTGGTCTACTCACATAAAGTGACAAATTTGAATGGAAACACTGAAAAGTGTGTCTGAAAGTAACTACATGGGGTCATATAATATTGAAGAAATATGAGCTTATTTTTACTTACAACAAAGCTACAAAAATGTTAAATATTATAAAACACTGCCAAGGACATGAAGCTAACATAATGATATAGCAAATATTTAATTTAGTAAGTAATACAGAAAAAGTATAGAGAAACATTACACAAAAATTTGCCACCACATTAATGTATATATATATATATACACACACACACACATACACACTCTATGGAAATATATTTATCTAAGTACAATATACTTGTATGTGCAAGTTTTCCATAGCATCAAACTAAAAAATGCAAGATATAGCTGGGCAAAGTGACACCCCTGTAATCCCAGCAGTTTAGCAATCTGAGGATGGAGGATTTCAAGTTCACAGCCAGCCTCAACAACAAGACACTGAGAAACTCAGTGATACCCTGTTTCTAAATAAAATACAGAACAGGGCTCAGGATTAGGCTCAGTAGTCCAATATCCCTGAGTTTAATCCCCAGTTACCTCCACCCAAAGTCAAAGACTTTGATAAAAAACTGAAGACACCTATATCTATGAACCACACAAATAGAGAATGGGATGCTAAAATTGACCAAACTGCATTTACTCAATGCAATAGATGACAGAAAAACAGCCACCAAATTGACCACATTTAAATTGAGTAGTTTAAAAAGCTGAAAAGGTATCAGTCTATCTCCAAAATGTAAAACAAGAGTGATTGGAAAATGCATAACAGTACAAAGGTGGTGGCCACGCCTGTAATCCCAGCACTTTGGGAGGCTGAAAAATCGCGAGTTCAAAGCCAGCCTCAGCATGGCGAGGCACTTAGCAACTCAGTGAGACCCTGTCTCTTAAAAACACAAAAAAGGGCTGGGGATGTGGCCCAGTTCAAGTGCCCCTGAGTTCAATCCCTGGTAAAACAAAAAAAAAATAAATAAATAAATAAATAAAAAATCAGTGTTCTTAGTTTCAAATAACAAAAAGTATCCCCATTAGGTTTATAAGGAAATAATAGTTAAGGCAGAAGTTACCAAAAATAACTGAAAAACAAAGGGAGCATCTTAGCACGAACAGATAGTTCCTCAAGGAACACCATAGTTCATATCATAAGGAGCTGGTAACGAGGAAAGAATCACAAATACACTTGCATATCATTCAGAAATTAAAAGCTGACTGATCAAGCTGTTTTTGACACTCAGAAAAGTCAGTGAAGTTTCAATCACATTTTATGGCAGCTTTGTTCAATGAGCTGATAATTACTTCTTAATGCTGATCACATTATCATGAGAAAAAATTGATCACATAGATTTAATTTGCAATTTCTGATTTTTTTTTTTTTGTACTGGGGATTGAACTCAGGGATACTCGACCACTAGGCCACACCCCCAGCCCTATTTTGTATTTTATTAGAGACAGGGTCTCACTGAGTTGCTAAGTGCCTCGCCATTGCTGAGGCTGGCTTTGAACTTGCGATCCTCCTGCCTCAGCCTCCCAAAGTGCTGGGATTACAGGCGTGCGCCACCGCGCCCGGCTAATGTCTGATTTTATAATACTGCTATAAAAAAATGAATTTGACACTTACTGGAATAAAATAACCAGAAATTATTCTCTTAAAGTTAGAGATAACTTAAATACAAGACTTTCAATGTGAGTATGTGAATGTATTCACATCAAAATTATGAAAGGGTCATACTACTTATAAGGGCTCTAAGAGAGAATTATTCCTTAAATTTTCTCAAATTGCTTGGATTCTGATATCCCTTAGTTTGTGACCAGGAATTCTCTTCTGTGCTGATGGAGCCCTCAAAACAAAAAAGGAGGGATAAGCTGCTCTCAAAGGAAAGAAAGTGCTAAACCTGAAGGAAGCTAACCCTCCAACCCCTTAGGGTCTGGGAAAAATATTATGGGATATGGAAGACCCTCCAATAGGCTGTTGACTCCAAACATTCTTTGGAAAGATTGACAGAAGTCAGTTCATTGCACAGAATGAGTGAAGTGGGTCTCTGCCTCTGCAGACCAGAATAGGGCGGTAAAAGAGCCACAAAAGTGAGTTGGGACTGGGCATTACAGGACATAGCTGACAAAATCATGAAAACAAAAGAAAACAAAAATTGAGACAACACCATACCCACATAAGCTCATATGAAAGAATCAAATTCGGGTGAAGAGCAGAGGAAAGAGGAATAGCCAAAGGGAAGTAATTTTTTATTCATTATTTATTTATCTTTCTTTTTTTATTTATTTATTTTTTATTTATTTATTTGCTAAACTGCTATTAATGTTTCCCACAATTATAGAGTCCTGGATCATCTCAGTTTCTACTTTCTTTATCTTTTGATTGCTATCATTTCTTTGTACTTAAAATGCATGTGGCACACTGAATTAACCCCCTTATTTTTCCACTTATCCTTTATATTTTTCTCTATATAAATGTATATGCATATGTGTATGTTTATTTCCTACATTTTGAAGATTCCACCATGAAAATTTATGTGATATCACCTTCCTAAAATGCATTTTTGTCTTGTCAGGTCAGTATATCTAAATGTTCCATTCCTTATAGTTGGGAATGATGGGACAATAGTAAGACCTTCCTGATTTGACTAATAATCTACTAGAATTAAAGTTAAACAGCAATGCCAGGAGAGGACTTAATTTCCATTCACCTTTCTTATACACAGTGCTTTAATTTTTAAGCAAGCAACAGGAATTTGATTTTAAAGTAGAGGAAAAGGTTTAGAGCCATACATAGTGCTTTCAGGGGTCCAAAAGTCCTAGGGTTGTGGTTTTGGTACCACCTTACCACTGAAGCATCTGGATTATATTCCAGGGTGGAGAATGGTACTATGCTGCCACTGAAAATAATTTCTTGGCTATGAATATTGTCCTTTCCCTACCTCCACTAGCCTTGAAAATGTGGAGATTGGATGATGTGTAGAATCAGAAATTTCAACACAATTAACATAGGCCCATTTGATAATAGGAGACACCCTTATTCTGAAAACAAGGAAGAAGACCCAACACCAAGCCCTAAAGAGGTGACAAAATATAACCTTGTAAAGAAAATAGTAGTCATTCATTACATTGGTTTTTAAAAATATTTTAGTTGGTAATACATTACTGCATTAGGAGAGTGATATAAATGCCACTTTAATTTTTACTGTTGTGAATGATTACTTTAAAGAGTATAGAAAAAGCTGAATTCAGTGGTGCATGTCTATAATTTTGAAGGCTTGGGAAGCTGTGGGTGGATGATCGCTAGTTCAAAGGCAGCAAGCCTCACCAACTTAGTGAAGCTCTTAGAAACTCAGCAAAACCTCATTTCTAAATAAAATATTTTATAAATGGATGAGGATATGTCTCAATGGAAAAGCATTCCTGAGTTTAATCTGTAGTATGAGAGAGAAAGAGAGAGAGAATAAAGAAAATAAAAGGTAGCAGTGACAATCACAGTGTCAAGGATGTAAACAATTTAAAAGTAGTAGTGGGTTTGTCTTATGGAAAACTCATCTAGGTTTATTACCTGCTGCTTTGGGATGTTAGTCTGCTCTCCAACATATCAAAAGGAGACAGGAGCCCTATTTTAAGGTATGTATGGGAATAAACAGGAGTTTCAGCACAACTTTTAGTTGACCAAGAACTACACTTTAGTGGGTGATTGGGGTTATGCCTGAGTGACAGGCCCTTGAATTGTTTGAAATGATGTGTTTTTATCAACTCTTAATAAACCATGATTTAGACCTAACATAAAGCAGGCTTGGCAAAGGGAAAAAACATTCAAATGACAAGTAATTGTATGAATAAAAAAAATAAACTAATATTATAGAAGTTAACATTCAGGATATTTATATACTATTGTATACTCATCAGGAACATAAAAACAATGACAACCAAAGCAAAAGTGAATGAATAAAGAAACAAATAATGGAATGAATTAATAAAAGAAAAACTAAAAAGTACAAAGACATAATGTGACTGTAATTGTCAAAGACAGCTTGAAGCCATGCAAAAGTGTAAAGGTACTTGGAAATGGTGCTTTAATACCTACTGAGGCATGCCCTATGAACTATCAATTCTACTTCAAGGTGGAAAGAGATAATCACAGAACCCATTCACCTTTCTCACGTGGGAACTGTGCCACAGTTACATTTTTGTTTCTCCCTAAATCTTACTTCTGTGTCCAAAGAGAGTACCCAACTACCCTCATGCTGTCATTGTAGATTTGTTGTATCTGAATCCCTCTACTGGTCATATTTTTCCTTTTTCCTTCATTGCTCTTTTCTTTTATACCCCTATATATTTCATCAATACCTTTTCATGAAGAGTGGCTCCTACATACTGACATCCACCAGTTTTCATCCATCTCCTGCTTTCTGCATAGACACTTTCTGATCTTCTCCACTCAGATATCAATAGTCCAGAGTGGTTCGGGTTGGGGGTTAAATATGCAGAATTATACATAACAATAAATATGCAGCATATTACATAACAACAAATATGCAGGATATTACATAACAATAAAGCTATAAAAAGTGGGATGCATCTAAAACAGGTTAAAAAGAAAATCTACAGATTTCACTAGTGAAACTAAAGGATATAATCTTCATAAATCTCAATAATTTGAAAAAGACAATTCCATAAAAATAAGAGTAAAAAAAAATAGAATATCCTAAATAAATGTAAAATTTTTCTAGACACACAAAATGTATATATACACAGAGTGTCATATGTTGTTGCTTCCAAAGGACAAATTAAATTGAAACAGATATGGTAAATTTGAGAGGTAGTAATTGTAATATTAATTGTATATAATATTAATATATATGAATCTGTACAAAATATGCCTCATATAATGATGGGTATATATTGCAAGCAATGCACTCTAAGCTGTTTTTTTTTTTTTTTTTTTTTTAATGCTATAGTGAATACTGACATCTAGATTTTTGTACTACCAAATGCTTAGGCTATATATTATAGTTACTTTAAGTTCATCACTGAACAAATAATTTTACCACACAATGCTGTATACTATGCAGTTATAGAAATAAATATAATAAATATATGCTTTGTAATAATATTAATAAATAGACCTGTGTAAGTAACAGTGTCTTTTTAAAAAAAAAAAAAAAAAAAAAAAAAAAAAACACTTACCATTCAGACAAAGTTAAAGTATATTGCTTGCACTACTGTGCAGAAATAGAAAAATGACATTTTTTTTCCAAGACAAACTGCTGGACAAGGGAATATTTGGGGGGAAATTGTATTATATGCTTTTTAAATATCAGATATAAATTATTTTCAGAAGTAATATGTACTTCAAAATAAAAACAAATAGTTGGGAATGGTATTATACTTGTACTCCACATGACTTGGGGGGGGGGGGCAGAAGCTGAACATCAAGAGTACAAGGCCACCCTCAGCAACTTAGCAAGACCCTGAGCACCTGGAGGAAAATCCTGTCTCAAAATAAAATATTAAATGGCCTGGCAATATTACTGTGGCTTAATGACATACCACCTCAAGATTCATCCCCTTATATCTGTGAAAAGTTACTATAAAAAAATTTATGCTAGGTGCAAAGATGCATGCCTGTAATCCCAATAGCTCTGAAGACTGAGGCAGGAGGATTGCAAATTCAATGCCAGCCTCAGCAAAATGAGGCACTGAGCAACTCAGTGAGACCCTGTCTATAAATAGTATATAAAATAGGGCTGGGGATGTGGCCCAGAGGTCAGGTGCCCTGAGATCAATTCCCAGCATATATATCAATTCCCAGCATATATATCAATTCCCAGCATATATATATTCACTATATATATATATATATATATATATATATATATATATATAGTGAAAATGTTGTAGTAAATGCCTCTAATGCCATCTACTTTGGAGACTGAGGCAGGAGGATTGAAATATTAAGGTCAACCCGGGCCACTTACTGACAACTTGTCTCTATATAAGATTAACTAAATGGCTAGGAATGTAGATCAGTGAAATTGCACCCTTGGTTTAAATCTCAAATACCATAAAACAGGGCAGTTATTTATTTTCAATAAGTTTCAAAATATGTTTAAAATTTATAAATTGGGACTGTGGTTTAGGCTCAGCAGTAGAGTGCTCTCCTAGTACATGCAAGGTTCTGGGTTTGAGCCTCAGAACCACATAAAAATAAATAAAATGTAGATATTGTGTCCAACTATAAATAAATATTTTAAAAAAATTATAATTGGGCAACATTAAAATAAAAATTTTGTTCACAAATGATACCTTTAAAAGGCACAAAGAGAAGTGACAGGGTGAAAGAACTAATGGCCTAACATATAATTAAGCACTTTAAATAAAAATAAAAACTGATTGAGGCACCAAGTGTAAAGGAGGCAAGAGACATGAATAACCACTTATGGTAGAAGAAATGTTCAAAAATCAAAACCTGTTAACATCTTAACAAATTAGAGAAATAGAAAATACAATCAGATACAAAAAATTGCACAGTATTGATGAGGACATGAAACAAATTCTCATGAATTAAAGATGGAATATTTGAGGCAGAAGGATCACGAGTTCAAAGCCAGCCTCAGCAATGGTGAGGAACTTAGCAACTCAGTGAGACCCTGTCTCTAATAAAATACAAAAAAATGGCTGAAAATGTGGCCCAGTGGTTGACTGCACCTGAGTTCAATCCCCAGTACTGCCCCCCCAAAAAAATATGGAATGCAAATTGCTATTATTTATTTTTGAAAACTCTTTATTTAATGAGTATGATACTCCTCAACCAGTAGCATAGTGTATAGAAATTACTGTACTTGTGAATCATGATAGTATATAGTTATAAGATAGCATAAGGTTACAGCTATGTTGGTCCATGCACTTTAAATCTGGGGAATAGGGGGAAGGAGGAGGTACATTCAAAATGACATAAATACTAAAGTTTGAATAAATAGGTTTCTAGGGATCAGACACATTTTTAGCTTCATTACACACAGTTTAACTAACAGAATGAAATATCACATAAGTATTATATAGAAGTGATATTGTGTAACACATCACATGTATAGAGGCTTTCAAGAAAAAATATGTAGAACTTATCACAAAATGAAAATTTACAGATGACATAATGTACTTTATTATATACACCATGTGTGTAAATAAAACTGATAATTACAAAGACAACCATTTTAGGGCTGGGGTTGTGGCTCAGCGGTAGAGCACTCGCCTAGCACATGTGCGGCCAGGGTTCAATCCTCAGCACCACAAAAAAAAATAAACGCATTGTGTACAACTAAAGCAAACAAATAAATTTTTTTAAAAAAAAAAAAGACAACCATTTTACATCTGTTTAATGTGTAATATTTGCCCATCAAAATTTTAGCATGCAAAAACTTTTTTTTTTTTCTAAATTTTTCCTGGAAGTAAAATTGCAAAATACCCCCAAACCTCTAATTTAGGAGACCAAATAAATTATTTATTGTTATGAGACATTAATATGTATTATAAAACTATACTGCAATAATACAGACCAATGAATCATAACACAAACCAAATCTAAAAGTATATGTATGTCAATTTTTGGAATTGTCAAGAGCAATAGAAAGACCAACCTAAAACCAGTCCTATGGAAGAAAAAAAAAAAGAAGAAAACAACATTAGATGAGAATGGCAAAATTATCCAATCTAAAGTTAGAATTTGGGACTGGTGGCACCGTTCACTAATAGATTTTGTGTACGGAATGTTCAAGGAAGTGGGTTCCCATTTTAGCAACAACACAGTAAAAGGCAGATGTTAAGGGGAAATCATGTTGAAAATAAAGCAGAATATTAAAATTCTGGACTCTCTTCATTCATCTAAAATACAGTTAATAAAAAGCTACTCATTTTGGGAGAGTCTCTTTGACAAATCATAAGTGAGTAACAGACTTAAATACATAGGACAACATAGAAAATATCTACCTTCAGTCAGCAGGAAAAGCTGGAACACTCTGGGCATTAGTCCTGTCTTGAACAAAGTACCACATTTCAGACCAAATCCCTAAAAGCCAGCATCACCCTTAGTAAAGAGAAATGTGGGAGAAGTGATACAAAAGTGTCTAAGCCACAGAAAATGTAGTGATTTTTTTATGGCCATAAAAGTCTTTGTAAGCATTTCATAAGCTGGGATCAAGGAAGAGAAATAACCACATATCAATACTGTCAGTTTATCTCAAGAAGACATTTGCCAGCGTATTTTCCCAACTGCTGTTGCTGCCATATAAGCTTCTTTCTAGTTTGTATTGTGGGTATAATAGGGGAAAATACAATAAACCACTGGTAGCCTGAGTGGAAACTTTAACACTTCCTGAGTCTTTTCCCAACCCTGCTCACACCAACAATAATGTCAGAACTACTAATTGTTCTTAGAAGGAGTTTGTTTGTGCACTGTCTCAACTTTAACAGATTTTGTTCAAGTTGCTATGTCCTGAAGTTCCAAGCTCTGGAGCAAACATGACTGAGCATGTGCAAATCTCCATAGATTGCAAACAATGAATTGACATTGTTTTTCCAGAACTTTTACAGACTATGATACCCAATGGTAGTTCAGAAAAGGGGTTAGAAACCACAGATCCCTGTTTATTCCAATAAATCTTTACAGAAAACTTCTACACTGGCTATTTCACATAAACATGCCTCAGGGATTTAATGCATCAAATAGATTTCTTGCAGTCTGTGAAGAGCTGTTAGAATGGCTATAAGAAAAATATAAAAGCCAGGTGTCATGGCACACATCTGTAATCCAGAGGCTCAGGATGGTGAGGCAGGAGGATTGTGAGTTTAAAGACAGCTCAGCAATTTAGCAAGGCTCTGAGCAACTTAGTGAGACCCTGTCTCAAAATAGAACATAAAAAGGACTGGGGATGTAGCTCAGTGGTAAGCACCCTGTGTTTAATTTCAAGCACAAAACTAAACTAAAGCAAACAAATATCTGAAAGAGAAAAGGGACACAGAGTATATGTGTGTGTATGTGTGTGTGTGTGTGTATATAATATATATAATATATATTTTTGAAAAAAGTGTTGAGGTTTTGAAAAGCTCAAAATAAAAATGACATATAATCCACTAATAATAATTTTGGGCATCAGAGCAAGGCTGTACATGCCTGTATTACCAGTGCCTTAGAAGGATGAGACAGGAGAATATCAAGTTCAAGACCAGCCTCAGAAAATTGTCAAGGTCCTAAGCAAATCAGTGAAAACCCTGTCTCAAAAAAAGGATGGGGTGGTAAAGTGCCCATTGGCTAATCTCCAGTTCCTAAATAAATAAAAATGAATAATAATAATTCTATGTAAAAATGCCATACAATCCAGTAATAATATTTCTGGGTATATGTTTAAATGAATTGGAAAACTTTTGTCAATGAAATTTTTGTACTCCCATTTTCATTGTAGCTTTATTCATAGTATCTAATAAAAAAAAAAAATAATGAACTGACAGCTGGATGTGGTCGCACATCCCTCTAATTCCAGGGTTGTGGAGGCTGAGGAAGGAAGATGGAGAGTTCAAAGCGAGCCTCAGTAACAGTGAGGCACTAAGAAACTCAGTGAGACCCTGTCTCTAAATAAAATACAGAATAGGGGTGGGGACATGTCAAAGTGGTCAAGTGCCTCTGAGTTCAATTCCTGCTTCCCCCACCTTCAAACAAAGTATAAACTGCCTTTTAGATGAAAGTTATATTAGAAGATTCCTTCCAGGTGCAGAGCAACCAACCCCTTAGATGCTACACACTTATAATTCAAACTGTTCCCGAGAAGGCAAGACTCAGATATTAGTATTTTCTAAATACTTCAAGAGACTTTGGTATCTGTGTCACCTTGTGTCAGACTGTTCTAAAACTAAGGACTGGGTAAATATGTGAGGGTGGAATGAAAACACAATAACTACTATATTCTTCAAGGGGGAATCTTAACTCAGACACTGTGATAACAGAAACCAGAGTTGGTGATAAAACTAGATTTTCTGCTTCACTGGTTTCTGGGTTATTGATTCAATCCAAACAGATATGGGAAAAGTGTTAAGGTTACTGGTTTATATCTTGAAAAACAGGTATTAAAAATGTACTATGTAATTCACATGGCTGTTGAGCTTTAGTTTCACTGTGTACTTTAGCCCTTGTGATTGAACTTCCTGTAATTTAAATTGAAGTCCAGTCCCATTTTTATTTTCTTGCCACAGAGGACAAAGGAGTTTGCTGCAATGTTTTAGAATATTTCTACAGGTAATTTGAATAAAGTGGTCTTACATATGGGGAAAAAATCCTTCAATTGAGGACACATTACATTAAAAAAAAAAAAAAAACTTTAATTGGGACATATTAACTATACTATTTTATTTAGAAGAGAGTTATTCTTTTTAATGTAACTTAATTTTTTCCTTCTACATTCTCTGTGAAAATCTTATAAAGATAGACAAAATCTTTTAAAACTGCTGTCCAAGCCTGGCACGATGGCTCACGCCTATAAGCCCAGCACTTGAGAGGCTGAGGCAGGAGGATCACGAGTTCAAAGCCAGCCTCAGCAATGGCGATGAACTTAGCAACTCAGTGAGACCCTGTCTCTAGTAAAATACAAAAAAAGGGCTGGGGATGTGGCCCAGTGATTGAGTGCCCCTGAGTTCAATCCAGTTTTGGAGAAAAAAATGATACATAATGCATCCATTTGAAATGAAACATGGGGGAAAATAATAATTTATATTGTTTTGAAACTGGGGAGTTTTGAGATTGAAAACTAAATTCCCCCCCATTTTGCAGGGTCTCAAGTTGCTAAGTGCCTCGCCATTTTGCTTTTGCGGATCTTATTTTGCAAATTTTGATGAGTGAAATCTATGGACACTCAGCAATATTAGATATGGAAAATGACAAACCCCAAAAGTAGTGAGACCTGGGGAAAGGGGGGAGAGAAAAAAAGCCATACATTGAGAACAGTGATCCTTTCCCAATATAGTTCATCCCAGTGATATAACAAACCCTGAGGAGTAGGTATCCATCAAACCTGGATATGCAGTGTCTGGAAAAAGACTGAAGCATTAACCCTTCTGCAAACAAATCCTTCCTAGGTATGAACCACTGAACCCAGGCCCTCCATCAAGTCCAGTATAATAAATTCCAGAAACTGACCACTAGTACCCTAGACTCTCTCTCATTAAACCCCATAAAACAAACCCTAAATACCTAAGCACTAAACATGACTCTATCAAGGATTGACAAACAAACTGCAAATTCCTGGGTGCCCAAAGAAAATTGATATGCTCACTAGACCACCTCTCAGAATAACTTATAATAAGCCCAGGCCCTTTCTTTGTTTGGGGGCTCATTTTCCACCATTACAGTGGGTCCCACCATGGCATCATTTTGTCCCTGCATCCCCTGCTCCTGTGTGAAACTTCATTCCTGAATAAAGCACTGAGCTGATTTGTGAAGTTTGCTTTCATCCTGGTCTTTTTGCACTAACAAGAGAAGGTAAGAGTAAACAGAATATGATTTATTTAATCAAGAGAAGATAGAACTCCCACCATATGGCAGAGGCAGGGATAGCAGAAAATCCCATTTTGGTGTGCCAGCTTAGGAGTTTATATATGTTTGGGGCAGAACATGGAGTAAAATCTAGTTGAAATAGGTATTGAAAAAGACATCCTGGCTACCATCTGGGTTCAATCTCTCTCTTTTATGTGAGCATCATTTTTCCAGTAACTTTCATCTGGTTTCACCCTGAATCAAAGAATTTGGTTGAAGGTGTTCCCACAAGTGCTGTCTCAAGGTTTTTACATTTGAAATAGGCCTTAATTGTGCTCATTAACATATCTATCCATTAGCCTCCAGGTGTGGTTGAAAGCTGTCCATTATATGGTGGCCTGATTATTTTGCTATCTATTCTATTTTATCCTCATTCAATGTGAGCAGAAAACCCTGGCTTTGTGAATGTGAACAGAGAGCTGGAAAATGTAGGGATTTATTCTCAGACCTATGGAGAGCTAAGCTGGAGTTGTGGATTTCAGATATTGATTCTGGATTTGAGATACTGCTTAACCTACATTTAAAAAGCTCAAGAGGGGGCTGGGGTTGTGGCTCAGTGGTACTCAGGACCACTTAAAAATAAAGGCATTGTGTACAACTGAAACAAACAAACAAAAAAGCTGAGGAGGCATGAAGATGGCCACATAGGGCTTCAGGAAGAGACTGAAAACTCTACATGATAATGGAACAGAAAGCCCGGGGTCTCAACTGCTGACCTAAGCTCCACTAGACTAGTCAGAGGGGACTGAAGGCTGAGCTGCCACAGAGAGGCCCTGTGGACACCAGACACTTGAGAGAACTATGAGGAGTCCCTGGCCACAATTTCCAGTTCCTGCCATTACCAGTTCTACTGGTTTCACACAGCCTCCCTACCCAGCACTTTGGGAGGCTGAGGCAGGAGGATCGCGAAGAACGAGGCAAAAACCCTGTTCTAAATAAAATACATTTGACCCTGGATTTCAGGGTGCTTAGTGTGTTCTCCATATTTTTTTTTTTTTATCAGCACCTGTGTAGCACAGAAACCTGGGGCTCCTGATCAAGGACTGGAAGCCTAGAAAGGAATTCAAACAATAATGAGCTTCAGACACAAAGGGAACTGAAGTTTGTTTGTGGAACCCGGCCCCCTCAACACTGCTGTGTGTGGATTGGACAGTTCTCACCTAAGAGACAGATTGGAACAGAAGCTTCAGGAACTGCCTCCAAACTGAGCCTAGTGGGCCATCTGTTTGAGTGACAGTAAACTGCCTCCAACCCAGAAACAATTAAAGTCAGAAAGACAGGTTTTCTTGCTGCTGCTTTTTGTTGATAAAACCTGGGGGTCAGACGTATGGGCACCCACTAAAGAACCCCATGACCACAGATATATATATATATATATATATATAATAGAGTCCTGGGACAGGGTCTCAAATACTCCTGCAATGGCTTTTCAAGTAACTGATATTACAGGCATGCTTCACAGCCCAGTAATTTTTTTCTACTTTTTTTTGAGTTGATGTGAATTGCATTAAGGGCCTTAGGATGGCATTATAATTTTCCTCCAAATACTGGGATCTAGCCCATACAGAAGTGCATTTACATTTCTCACTGTATGTAAGGTTAAATCAATTTGTGAATATATATGTATATATTTTTATAAAAGGAAATTTAGCCGGGTGTGGTGGCCCACACCTGTAATCCCAGCACTTGGGAGGCTGAGGCAGGAGGATTGCAAGTTCAAAGCCAGCCTCAGCAATGGTGAGGCCCTTACCAACTCAGTGAGACCCTGTCTCTAATAAAAATACAAAAAAGGTCTGGGGATGTGGCCCAGTGTTCGAGTGCCCCTGAGTTCGATCCCCGGTACCAAAAAAAAAAAAAAAAAAAAAAAAAAAAAAGAAATTGCCAAGCACACTGGTGCACGACTGTGATCCCAGCGCTTGGAAGGCTGAGGCAGGAGGATGGTGATTTCAAAGCCAGCATCAGCAATGAAACTTATCAATTCAGCATCAGGCTTTTGAAAGTTATCAATTCAGTGACACACTGTCTCTAATAAAATACAAAAAGGGCTGGGGATGTTGCCCAGTGGTCGAGTGCCCCTGAGTTCAATCCCTGGTACAAAAAAAAAAAAAAAGAAAAGAAAAGAAAAAAGAAAAGAATTATGTTACAATTGCTTTAAAACTTTATTGAACATTTTGTTTCTCTGGTCTTATTAAAAACAGCTTGAGGTTTCAACTTATAAGCAATTCCCTAAGGCAGCAACATCCTCACACACCCCCACCAAAAATGAGGCTCATGTATAATTTTAAAGAATTTATTATTAACACTAAAAATAAAAAAAGAAGTTAGCCAGGTGCAGTGGCACAGGCCTGTTATCCCAGCACTTGGGAAGCTGAGGCAGGAGGATTGTGAGTTCAAAGCCAGCCTCAGCAATGGCGAGGCACTTAGCAACTCAGTGAGACCCTGTCTCTAATAAAATACAAAAAAAAGGGCTGGGGATGTGGCCCAGTGGTCGAGTGCCTCTGAGTTCAATCTCTGGTAAAGAAAGAAAGAAAGAAAAAGAAAGAAAAAGAAAGAAAGAAAGAAAGAAAGAAAGAAAGAAAGAAAAAAAAAAGAAGTGGAGGGAGCCACATCTTTAGATCTGTCAGTAGCCCAGACTCTAGAGTATAAATACATTAAAGGAGAACTTATTTCTTCTTTCATATGGGGTACTTTGAGAATATTAGCACAAATCACAGGTATTAAATATGGAAAATTACAAACCCCAAAAATAGTGAGACCTGGGAAAAGGAGAGTGAGAAGGAAATCCATATATTGAGAGCATTGATCCTTTCCCAATAATTCTTTCCCAGTAATAAAACAAACCCTGGGAAAGAGGTGTCCATCAAACCTAGAAAGGAAGTTTCTGGGAGGAGGCCAAAGCATTAATCCTTCCATAAACAAAATCTTTCCAGATACCAAACACTGACCCCAGTCCCTCCAACCAGTTGAGCAACATAAATCCCAGAGACTGACCACTGACCCTAGATTCCTTCCATTTCACTCATAAGACAGACTCCATATTCCTGAGTGCCCAAGTTGACACACTCATTAATTAAGTCACCTCTCAATATAACCTATGTAAGCCCAGTCCCTTTTTGTTCAGTGGCTTTTTTTCCACCAAAAATATGGGTCCTTTCCTGTAGGTGTAGTCCTGTTTCTGAGTAAAGTGTGAGAATGATCTGTTTAGTTTTCATCCAGCCTGGTCTCTTTCTTCTAACAGCTTCCAACTTTTGTTCCCTCTCCCCAGGTTAGTGAAGCCAGATTTAAAGCTAAGTAGTGAGTGTAATCAGGCAAATTGGGTCTAACATCGAGTTTCATAAAGAGCATGGAGTCCATAGGAAAATGGAGTCAGTCTGAGTCCTGGAAAACACAGAGCAACTCTAAGGGAGATAAGATGGTTAATGTTCCCAAGCTTAGGGCCCATCTTATGGAATGTTAATGAAACAGCTCCCAGCAAACGGAGATGCTAATCAACTAGCCCTAAACCCTTCCTGTGAATCTCACACCCACCATGGGCCTTTCAGTGTCACATCTTTTTGACATTCCTGTCCCAGGCAGGACAGAGATAGGGAACATAAAAAGAACAAAAGAAAGAGTTCAGATATAAAATGAGAAAGCCTCTCCTCCCTTTGGATTCCTGGTTTCCTGGTCCCCTTCTCCTTCTGGGAGAAGTCTTTTAGTTGTCCTTTCAATAAAGCTGTCCACTTTGCACTCTACGCTTGCCTCTGAGTGCTTCTTTGGCGTTATTCTTCAGCATTTGGGGAGCAAGAACTCCACGGTAAAAAGCAGTTTCATTAGGGAAAAGGAGTGGGAGATGAGGAAAAAAAAATATGTCCCTTTTAAAACAAGCAGCACGGACTATATTGAAAAGGTTAAGTAGACCACTCTTACATTTCCCCAAAGTCATCATATAAGTTTTATAATCCCAAACCTCACATAGTTAAATATTATAGATCAGATCTCATCTTTCAAAAAATACATTTAAATTTCCACCCAGTGTAAAACATAATGTTGTACCCAATTCTCAGGAAAAAAAAATAGTCTTACAAGCCACTCACCTAACAGCCAAAGAAGACTTTATTCTGGCCAGGGCCACCAACTTCAACCCATTAGAGGCGGGGTGGTAGAAGATGGTGCAGCTCTTAGCAAGGGCAGGATTTATAAAGCACAGGGTTAATATGCCCTCAGATGGAGACATTTTAAGGGTAGGTTAATATGCCATCAGGTGGAGATTGTTTAAGGGTGGGGTAGTCTTGCTCCACCCTCAGATTCTATTGCAGGTGTTGTATAACCTGTTGGTTGTTCCTAGTTCATTCCAGGAACAGTGGGCAGATTCCACCTTAAAATGGTGGGTTATGTAGAATGAAGTCGCCTCTGCTTATCACAATAACACACATATATTTTATTGATAAAAGGATCGCGAGTTCAAAGCCAAAATTTTATGTACATTTTATTGATAACAGGTTCAGTCACAGAACATTAAATGACATAAATAAATCCCAAATTTAATTTCCTCTTTATATATGTCTAAAATTAACATTAGAGGCAACTTTAGTTTAGACAACATCGACTTTGTAAAGTGCTCTCCAAAGCTCTTTGTTATAAAATTTTTCTATACTAGAAGAACTTGAATATATTTAATCTACAAAGAAAAGTGAATAGTTAGCATCACAATTACAAAAATGTCACTACATTAATTAAGTTTAATTTTCAGTGTAAGATTCAGAATCCACAGATAAATACAGGCTTGTAGAGTTTAACAGTGCTAGCAGAAATCAAGGAGAGCCTTCAATCACTTATACATTTAGAAAACAGTGTTAATGATCAGAACTAGTCTTAGTCAAAACAGACAGATATGAGCCAGTTTCTCAAATGACACTGTGGCATTTTTGTGCCTGATCCTATGTACAAAAGAGAGCACTTATTGGTTAAACCTACATGAAGCTTTCATTTTTAAACTTTTACAGAACTTTTAGGTAGGACTCATACAAATGAAGCCAGATTTAAATTTAGGTAGTGAGTGTAAATAGACAAATTGTGTCAAATGTTGGTCTAATAAAGAAAATGAAGTCAGTCTGAGTCCTGGAAAAATCACAGAAGGACCCCAGGAGAGGTTAAACTGTCAATGACTACAAGGTCAGGGCCCACTCTAAAGAATGTCACTGAGGCAGTTCCCAGTAAACAGATGCTAATGAACTTGCCCTGGGGCCATCTGTGTCACACCATTTTGCTTATACTGTCCAAGGCAGGATAAAGATACTGAACATAAAAGAAACAAAAGAAAAAACCTTCAGATATAAAAGGGAACAGGCCTCCCCCCCCTCCAATGGATTCCAGGTTCCTGGTCCCCTTCTCCCTCATTGGAAGTCTTTTTCTGCTTTTCTTTAAATAAAGCCTTCCATTTTCTGCTCTATGCTCACCTGGGCATCCTTCTTCAGCATACTTAGTTTTTACTTCAGTGTTTGGGGGAGCTAGAACTCATAATGGTAAACAGTGGTTTCACGTAAAAAACATACTTAGTTTCAGATGTATAAACATCTCTAGTCACATATATTTATGTTGTTTATGGAAATCAAGCCTGGTCAAAATATTATGTCATCTGTTTCTCTGACAAAGAAAAATCCTAAAAGCAATGGATATTACACTCTGATAAATATTTCATAGCTCTCAATTCTTGCACAAATTGGTCCTCATCAGTATGATGTTTTTAAAAGACAGAACAACAGAGTAGCCTTAGTTCTCCCCACACTTTGAATATATCCCTGTCTGCTCTCCCACTGAGGCTACTTTTTCAATGGACATGTTCTTTGTTTCTCTCCCCTGTCCTCCTTTACCTAGGGACAGGGAATAAGATTACTTTTTCCCCATTCTAGGCCTAATTATCTGTCTTTGAGCACCCACCTACCCACTACTGGAATTAAATAATTCAACCTTCAGGGAAGGCACCAAAAGATCTAAGGAATGACTGTCCCCCAAACTAACAAGTGAATCCCAATTAACAGATTCCAGAGGGGGGAAAAAAAAATCTCTTCCCTTTGCTGAGCAAAACCACAGCCTCTGGCTGTGGAGTCCCCTGTGCTTCTCCTTTGCTAACAAAGCCATAAACCTACTTTTTCCTTTTTCTCAAAACCATGTCCTTCTTATTAAATTGGCATTAAGGACAGGACTAAGCCTTCAGTACACACACCATTTCTGTGGGCACCAAGTTACAAATAATTTGTGTAAAATCTGGAAGTGTGATCGCTGGATCATATGATAACTTTCTTAAGGATAAAACAGGCAGTCCTCCTTCCCAGAAGGATGTCTCTGTTATCCCAGCAACAATCAAGGAGATTTTCTGTGCTCTGCGGCCAACCAGCATTTATGACTCTTGGTTTTTTGTGTGTGTGCCATTTTGTGAGAGGTCAGTGGAATCTTCTAGTACTTTTAGTTTTATTTCCCCAGTGACATGTGCTGTGAAGCATCTTTAAAAAAAAAAAAAATATATATATATATATGTGTGTGTGTGTGTGTGTGTGTGTGTGTTATATGTGAATACTGTTGGATTCTAGGCAGAGGCTGCACCTCCCAGGCAGAAGGCCACACCTCCCCAGGTGCCTTGTGAAAAACTACAGCTCCCAGGATCCTCAGCGTGACCAAAACCTGACCAGCAAGTCCCCTGTCCACTACCCCCCCTGACCTCTGCTGGCCTATAGGACAAGGACTCACTCCAAGGGGGTTTTATGGCCCCTACTCTATTTAAGCCAGACCCCTGTTCCTGCCGTCCTTTTTTCCTGTTCCTGCCGCCTTTTGTTCCTGCTCTCCGTTCCTGCCTGTCCCTATTCCCCTCCATCCCTACCCCCCCTTCCCTTCCCTTCCTTTCCCTACCCTTGCCCATGTGGCACCCCAATAAACCCTTTTATTTCACTAACACGGTGTTCCCAGCTAAGTTAACTATGTTTCAGCAGTTTTCTAACAAATACAATACCTTTATTTAATTTATTTATTTTTACATGGTGATAAACCAGCCTAATTCCATCTTAAGACTGGGAGCCATTCTGTCAAAAAGTTATGGAAAGCCCACTTCAGCTTTCTATGAAATGCTAGGATTCTTATTTGGCTTGAGCTTATTGTCTGGCATTCATTCCCAGGCCTTGAGCTCGCTCAGGCCTGGCTTTCCTTGACCAGATAACAACTCTCTCTCTCTCAAACTAACGGTGCCTCATAAACTTTTGATGTGGGGTTTGACTTTTACTCCCCTTTTTTCTTGGAATGCAATGCCATGTAGATATTAGTTTGCTACTTGCTTTGAATTACACATGTCTGACCTTGCTAGCTGTAAGTTCCCAAGATTTTCTGTAACTCTTTGAACTATAAAAACCTTGTCTTCCCGGAGAGTGGGGCTGACCCCAAGCCCAGTGTTTGGGAGGGGCAGCCCTGGCCAGCTCTCTTTGTGTGTATACAATATAAGCTTGCTTTAATCTAAAATTGGAGTTGGTGGTCTTTTCTTTGCATCTTGGATCAACAATGGTACTAAGGATCGAACCCAGGGCTTTGCACATGCTAGGCGAGCACTACATCAGTGAGCCACAACCCCAGCTACTAACCATCATTTTAGATGTTCACAAGCTGTTTGAGAGCTTATGTGAAAGGAAAGCAAGGTACTGGGAGATGGGAAAACTAGAAATGAAGGGCAAGCGAGAAATGAAAGATGGAGACCAGGCAGAGATACACTCAAGAGTTTATTTGTCACTGATGACCAATAAAAGCCATGTCTCCATAGAGAGAAGGGAGACAACATAGACTTGGGGTTCCAGTCTTTGATGGGGGAGACTCAGATTAGAGCCAGGCAGGTCTCAAGGTGGGGAATTAAGGGTGGGGTTGGTACACCCTTGGTCATGAAAGAATGCAAAGAATGTGTGTGGTTAAGGGTGGACCTGGTATGAGGGGGGGTGGCTTTCCTGAAAAGCCCTTTGGGAATGCCTTTAAAATGGTGGTTGTCACTTAAGATGGCCACCCAGATGCTAAGCAAGACCTTATATTTCCCCCTTTTTATTTTGTCTTAGGCCCCTTAGGGAACAGGGACGTAGGTCAATCAATCTTCAATAACTGCTTCCTGCTGGGAAGGGCCAACATCTGGACCTTGTTAGAGGTGGGGGTGTCATTGAGGCAATGGTGATGGTCAGGAGTGACCATGCAATGCTGACTACAGATGGCCCAAGCTTGGTGAGAGGTTGGAAGTTCTATAACAAAAGCTGGTTCACAGTTTGGTTAAAGATCCTTGAATCTGGTCTTAAATAAATCCAATGACATAGGGGGCAAGCATTAATAAAACACCTATGACAAGGAGAGAGGTCAGGAAAGGCAGTGCCCACTGGAGAAGTGGGTTACTTTCAGCAGATGAGAGCTGTAGTTTCCAAGTTCAAGGTCCTGTTGGAGTTGTTTTATCCTGTCCTTTATTATACCAGACTGATTGGCTAAAAATAGCATTGCTCCTGTAGATAAAAGACCACCTTTTTTGGCAGTAAGAAAATCAAGGCCTCTTTGACTCTGCAGAATCACAGCAGTTAAAGAACTAAGCTGGGGGGCTGGGGCTGGGGCTCAGCCGTAGAGCACTTGCTTAGCGCATGCGCGGCCCTGGTTCAATTCTCAGCACCACAAATAAACGCATTGTGTAGGACTAAAGCAAATAAATAAATATTTTTTTAAAAAAAAGAATTAATCTGGGATTGTATAGATAGTATGGTTTGAGCAAGTTGCTGTACGTATACTTGATATTGCAATCATAATCTATGGTAATAGTACCATAGGGAGGTAAGTGCAGAATGAGGGAGGAGAAAAAAAATAAAAAGGGAAGAATGGTACACATGATTTTGCAGTGTCCTCATGATCCTCAAAAATCAAAGGAGAATTGGGGTTTATGGTCTTTTAGAAACGCAGCTTGGAGGGCCTGTGGGTGTCACTCCATAAAAGGACAGAGAAAAAAAACATTTTAAATGGGAATTATGAACCCTATATGGGATGCCTTCAAGGTGAGCTGCCAAGGGAGTGGTAAGAATGACTGGATAGGGTCCAGTTTATTTTGCAGAAAGTACCAGGTCATCAGGAGATAGAGTGGGAGAAGGGGAATAGGCAGAACTAGGCTTTGCCAGAACAGCATCACTGAATTGCCAAAAAAAAATTCTAATCTATGCAGGAAAGAGCCAGAAAAAATGAGGAGCAGGGGCAGTGGAGATTCAGAGGGTGGTGATCTGAGCAGGGGGATAGGCAACCATATGTATATAACTATATATATATGAACTTATATATAATTCAAAAGGGGAGACGTTGAGTGGCTTCTTTGGGAGGGCTTGTACACTAAGAAGAGCCAAAGAATAAGTTCAGTCCAATATAAATGTAATTCAAGGGATAGTTTTGTGAGAATGTTTTCCAAGGTCTGGTTGGTATGTTCCACCTTTCCAGAGGACTGGGGATGGTAGGGAATATGAAAATGCCAGGAGATGTTGAGTGTCTTAGCTACAGACCGTGAAACACGGGAAGTAATTTCAGAACCATTATCAGACTGAACCAAGGAGGAGAGGCCAAACCGGGAAAGAATGTGTTCAACCAGGATGAGGACATTGGCCACCATAGGGGCGATGAACCTAGCCTAATTCCATTTTAAGACTGGGAGCCATCCTGTCAAAAAGTTAAAAAAAGGTCTGTTTCTGTCTTCTGTAGCATGATAAAATTTCTATTTGGCCTGATCATATTTTGATGTTTTAAACTTGTTTGGAATTCCTGCCTGTGCCTTGAACTCACCCAGGCCTGGCTTTCCCTGACCAGATAACAAAACTCTCTAAAACCTTATTGGTACCTCATGACTACTGGCTCACCCTGACCAGATAAGTACCCACTCTAAAACCTAATGGCATCTCTCTCTCTCTCTCTCTCTTTTTTTTTTTTTTTTTTGGTACCAGGGATTGAACTCAGGGGCACTCAACCACTAGGCCACATCCCCAGCCCTTTTTTTTTTGAATTTTAGTAGAAAAATGATCTCACTGAGTTGCTAAGTGCCTCACCATTGCAGAGGCTGGCTTTGAACTTGCAATCCTCCTGCCTCAGCCTCCCAAGTGCTGAGATTACAGGCGTACACCACCATGCCCATCAGCTTGCTTTAATTTAATTTAAATTGGAGTTGGTGGTCTTTACTTTGCATTATGGTTCAACAGGTGTACATCCATTGGTGGTGAGAAAAGCCTCAACCCATCCCAAGAAGATGTCATCAAGTACTAAGAGAAATTTGTACTGCTTTCCTGATGGCATATGGGTAAAGCCCAGCTGCCAATCAGAGCATGGGAGATGTACTTTTGCCACGTGTAAAGGTAAGGCAAGTGGCTGGAGATAGGAGGTGAGATTGTTTTTTTGGCAGATTTCACCAGAGGCAGAAAGGGTAGAGAGAAATTGTTGGTCCTTTGGAGAGAGTTTAAGATGAGAAGTGAGAAACTGTTTTATAGATGAGGGTGTTAGGGTGAAAGATGTTGTGATGAAAGATAAGGATCTGTTGAGTGTCAGGTGGAAAAGAGTCCACCAGGGGACTAGCAAGGCAGAGGACCATAAGTACAGTAGGCTTTTTGAGGGCTGAAGCTCTCACCTCAGAGTCTGCTTCTTTTTTTTTTTTTTTTTTTTTTTTTTTTTTTTTTTTTTTTTTTGTGGTACTAGGGATTGAACTCAGGGGCTCTCGACCACTGGGCCATATCCCCAGCCCTTTTTTGCATTTTATTTGGAGACAGGGTCTCACTGAGTTGCTAAGTGCCTCACCATTGCTGAGGCTGACTTTGAACTCGCGATCCTCCTGCCTCAGCCTCCCAAAGTGCTGGGATTACAGGTGTGCACCACCGCACCCAGCTAGAGTCTGCTTTTTTGTTGCCCAGTGTACAATGAAAATGTCTATCTGATGGGATTTACTATGTGATATTCTAATGGTAGCTGGAAGTTTTGAGGCCTGAAGCAGATCGAAGATAATGGGGCATTAGTAATTGAGGTTCCCTTGATGGTAAGGAATCCACACTCTTTCCAAATAGCAAAGTGTGAGAGAAGTATGTGGAAAGCATATTTATAGTCTGTGTAGACATTGAGGGAGCCTCCCTTTGCCAAAGTGAAGTCTCTGATGAAAGCAACAAGTTCAGCCTGCTTATTGGATGTATTATTAGGGAGGGGAGCCACTTCCACAACTGAGGTTAGCGAGACTATAGCATATCCTGCCTGATAAACTCCCTCCTGAAGGAACCATGTGTATGCAGCTGGAGCAAGGGGC
>CM046675.1:1495363-1512368 GCA_025594165.1 Tamias sibiricus | reverse complement strand
CAAGGTCCAGGGTTTGATCCCCAGTTTGGGGCTGGGGTGGGGTGGGGTGGGGATGGAGGAGATGGTCCCTCACAAGAAAATAGGATAGACACTTCCAGAAGACAGTAAATGCTGAGGAGCAGCCTGGAATTGCTATTTACCTGCTCCCACATTTGTGTTGCAGAAGGGGCAGGATGGGGTTGGGAAGCCCAGCAGCACCCATTTGAACTCTGCCTTGAACTTGGAGGCCTGACAGCGGTTGTCCTTTGGGGACCCTCAGCTCAACTGGGACCCCACCAGAACTCAGGGAAAAAAATCCTACCCCTTCCCCAGCTATGTGAACCAGCGGAAGGAAGACAAGCTGATGGAGGACCCCTGGAATACTCATTTCCCCTTCTTGTACTTCCCCCTCACAGAAGAGAGTAACTTATAAGGGGAAATTCCACCACCTTCCAGACCAAAAATAACCCCAAACCAAAGTTTGAAATACTTATAGCTGAACAGATCCTGAGAGATCATCAGGTTCAATGACCTTCTTTTTCCTTCCTATTATTTTTCATCAGTTTTTGAAGGAAGTTGGGGAAAGTTTCAATTACTAAATTTTAATTACACTAGTAATTCCAAATACATTTTCATATTAAGAAATTAATTGCCTAGTCAACAAATATGTAGTGGGCACCTGCTGTGTTCAGGGCATGTTCACAGTTATGAACCAGGCCAATCCACCAAGACCCTTGCTCTCATGAAGCTGACCTCCAAGATTGGGGAGATGGAAAACAAGGGAACCAATAAATAAGGTCATCTCAGACATCAACAGGTGTCATAAGGAAAATAAAATATGACATAAGAAAAAAATAGAAGTGATATTGTGTAACACATCACACGTATAGAGGCTTTCAAGGAAAATATGTAGAACTTATCAAAAAATGAAAATTTACAGATGACATAATGTACTTTATTATATACACCATGTGTGTAAATAAAACTGATAATTACAAAGACAACCATTTTAGGGCTGGGGTTGTGGCTCAGTGGTAGAGCACTCGCCTAGCACATGTCCGGCCAGGGTTCAATCCTCAGCACCACATAAAAAATAAACGCATTGTGTACAACTAAAGCAAACAAATAAATATTTTTTTAAAAAAGACAACCATTAGCCAGGCGCGGTGGTGCACGCCTGTAATCCTAGCACTTTGGGAGGCTGAGGCAGGAGGATCACGAGTTCAAAGCCAGACTCAGCAATGGCGAGGCACTTAGCAACTCTGTGAGACCCTGTCTCTAAATAAAATACAAAAAAGGGCTGGGGATGTGGCCCAGTGGTCGAGTGCCCCTGAGTTCAATCCCTGGTACCAAAAAAAAAAAAAAAAAAAAAAAAAAAAAGACAACCATTTTACATCTGTTTAATGCATAATATTTGCCCATCAAAATTTTAGCATGCAAAAATTTTTTTTTCTAAATTTTTCTGGGAAGTAAAATCTGCAAAATACCCCCAAACCTCTAATTTAGGAGACCAAATAAATTATTTATTGTTACGAGACATTAATATGTATTATAAAACTATACTGCAATAATACAGATCAATGAATCATAACACAAACCAAATCTAAAAGTATATGTATTTCAATTTTTGGAATTGTCAAGAGCAATAGAAAGACCAACCTAAAACCATTCCTATGGAAGATAAAGAAAAAAAGAAAAAACATTAGATGAGAATGGCAAAATTATCCAATCTAAAGTTAGAATTTGGGACTGGTGGCACCGTTCACTAATAGATTTTGTGTACGGAATGTTCAAGGAAGTGGGTTCCCATTTTAGCAACAACATAGTAAAAGGCAGATGTTAAGGGGAAATCATGTTAAAAATAAAGCAGAATATTAAAATTCTGGACTCTCTTCATCTATAAATACAGTTAATAAAAAGCTACTCATTTTGGGAGAGTCTCTTTGACAAATCAGAAGTGAGTAACAGACTTAAATACATAGGACAACATAGAAAATATCTACCTTCAGTCAGCAGGAAAATCTGGGGCACTCTGGTCATTAGTCCTGTCTTGAACAAAGTACCACATTTCAGACCAAATCCCTAAAAGCCAGCATCACCCTTAGTAAAGAGAAATGTGGGAGAAGTGATACAAAAGTGTCTAAGCCACAGAAAATGTAGTGATTTTTTTATGGCCATAAAAGTCTTTGTAAGCATTTCATAAGCTGGGATCAAGGAAGAGAAATAACCACATATCAATACTGTCGGTTTATCTCAAGAAGACATTTGCCAGCGTATTTTCCCAACTGCTGTTGCTGCTATATAAGCTGCTTTCTAGTTTGTATTGTGGGTATAATAAGGGAAAATACAATAAACCACTGGTAGCCTGAGTGGAAACTTAACACTTCCTGAGTCTTTCCCAACCCTGCTCACACCAACAATAATGTCAGAGCTACTAATTGTTCTTATAAGGAGTTTGTTTGTGTACTGTCTCAACTTTAACAGATTTTGTTCAAGTTGCTATGTCCTGAAGTTCCAAGCTCTGGAGCAAACATGACTGAGCATGTGCAAATCTCCATAGATTGCAAACAATGAATTTACATTGTTTTTCCAGAACTTTTACAGACTATGATACCCAATGGTAGTTCAGAAAAGGGGTTAGAAACCACAGATCCCTGTTTATTCCAATAAATCTTTACAGAAAACTTCTACACTGGCTATTTCACATAAACATGCCTCAGGGATTTAATTCATCAAATAGATTTCTTGCAGTCTGTGAAGAGCTGTTAGACTGGCTATAAGAAAAATATAAAAGCCAGGTGTCATGGCACATATCTGTAATCCAGAGGCTCAGGATGGTGAGGCAGGAGGATTGTGAGTTTAAAGACAGTCTCAGCAATTTAGCAAGGCTCTGAGCAACTTAGTGAGACCCTGACTCAAAATAGAACATAAAAAGGACTGGGGATGTGGCTCAGTGGTAAGCACCCCCTGTGTTTAATTTCAAGCACAAAACCAAACTAAAGCAAACAAATATCTGAAAGAGAAAAGGGACAGCAAAGTATGTGTTTGTGTGTGTGTGTGTGTGTGTGTGTGTGTGTGTGTGTATAATTATATATTTTTGAAAAAAGTGTTAAGGTTTTGAAAAGCTCAAAATAAAAATGACATATAATCCACTAATAATAATTTTGGACATCAGAGCAAGGCTGTACATGCCTGTATTACCAGTGACTTAGAAGGATGAGACATGAGAATATCAAGTTCAAGACCATCCTCAGAAAGTTGTCAGGGTCCTAAGCAAATCAGTGAGGCCCTGTCTCAAAAAAAGGAGGGGGTGGTAAAGTGCCCATTGGCTAATCTCCAGTTCCTATATAAATAAAAATGAATAAATAATAATTCTATATAAAATGCCATACAATCCAGTAATATTATTTCTGGGTATATGCTTAAATGAATTGGAAAATTTTGTCAATGAAATTTTTGTACTCCCATTTTTATTTTAGCTTTATTCATAGTATCTAAAAAAAAGAAAAAATAATGAACTGACAGCTGGCTGTGGTGGCACATGCCTCTAATTCCAGGGGCTGTGGAGATTGAGGCAGAAAGATGGAGAGTTCAAAGCCAGCCTCAGTAACAGTGAGGCACTAAGAAACTCAGTGAGACCCTGTCTCTAAATAAAATACAGAATAGGGGTGGGGACATGGCTCAGTGGTCAAGTGCCTCTGAGTTCAATTCCTGCCTCCCCCCACCTTCAAACAAAGTATGAACTGCCTTTTAGATGAAAGTTATATTAGAAGATTCCTTCCAGGTGTAGAGCAACCAACCCCTTAGATGCTACACACTTATAATTCAAACTGTTCTCGAGAAGGCAAGACTCAGATATTGGTATTTTCTAAATACTCCAGGAGACTTTGGTATCTCTGTCACCTTGTGTCAGACTGTTCTAAAACTAAGGACTGGGTAAATATGTGAGGGTGGAATGAAAAGACAATAACTACTATGTTCTTCAAGGGGGAATCTTAACTCAGACACTGTGATAAGAGAAATCAGATTTGGTGATAAAACTAGATTCGCTGCTTCACTGGTTTCTGGGTTATTAATTCAATCCAAACAGATATGGAAAAACTGTTAAAATTACTGGTTTAAATCTATGAAAAATAGGTATTAGAAATGTCCTATGTAATTCACATGGCTGTTGAGCTTTAGTTTCACTGTGTACTTTAGCCCTTGTCATTGAACTTCCCTGTAATTTAAATAGAAGTCCAGTCCCATTTTTATTTTCTTGCCACAGAGGACAAAGGAGTTTGTGCAATGTTTGGAATATTTCTACAGGTTATTTGAATAAATTGGTCTTACATATGGGGGAAAAAAACCAGCCAGGCGCGGTGGCGCACGCCTGTAATCCCAGCACTTTGGGAGGCTGAGGCAGGAGGATCGCGAGTTCAAAGCCAGCCTCAGCAATGGCGAGGCACTTAGCAACTCAGTGAGACCCTGTCTCTAATAAAATACAAAAAAGGGCTGGGGATGTGGCCCAGTGGTCGAGTGCCCCTGAGTTCAATCCCCGGTACCACAAAAAAAAAAAAAAAAAAAAAAAAAAAAAAAAAAAAACCCTCAATTGAGGACCCATTACATTAAAAAAAAAAAAAACTTTTATTGAGACATATTAATTATACCATTTTATTTAAAAGAGTTATTCTTTTAAATGTCACTTAATTTTTTAATTCTACATTCTCTTTGAAAATTTTATAAAGATAGACAAAATCTTTTAAAACTGCCGTCCAAGCCTGGCACGATGGCTCACGCCTATATTCCCAGCACTTTGGGAGGCTGAGGCAGGAGGATCACGAGTTCAAAGCCAGCCTCAGCAATGGCGAGGCACTTAGCAACTCAGTGACTCTAGTAAAATACAAAAAAGGGCTGGGGATATGGCCCAGTGATTGAGTGCCCCTGAGTTTATTCCAGTTCTTGGAGAAAAAAATGATACATAATGCATCCATTTGAAATAAAACATGGGAAAATAATAATTGATATTGTTGAAACTGGAGTTTTGAGATGAAACTAAATTCCCCATATTACAAATTTTGTTTGGGATCTTATTTTGCAAATTTTGAAGAGTGAAATATATGGACACTCAGCAATATAAGATATGGAAAATGACAAACCCCCAAAGTAGTGAGACCTGGGGAAAGGGGAGTGAGAAAAAAAAAGCCATACATTGAGAGCATTGATCCTTTCCCAATATAGTTCATCCCAGTGATATAAAAACCCTGAGGAGTAGGTATCCATTAAACCTGGATATGCAGTGTCTGGAAAAAGGCTGAAGCATTAACCCTTCTGCAAAGAAATCATTCCTAGGTATGAACCACTGAAACCAGGCCCTCCATCAAGTCCAGCATAATAAATTCCAAAAACTGACCACTAGTACCCTAGACTCTCTCTCATTAAACACCATAAAACAAACCCTAAATCCCTAAGCACTAAACATGACTCTATCAAGGATTGACAAGCAAACTGTAAATTCCTGGGTGCCCCCCCAAAATTGATATGCTCACTAGGCCACCTCTCAGAATAACTTATAATAAGGCCAGGCCCTTTGTTTGGGGGCTCATTTTCCACCATTACAGTGGGTCCCACCATGGCATTATTTTGTCCCTGTATTTCCTGTTCCTGTGTGAAACTTCATTCCTGAATAAAGCACTGAGCTGATTTGTGAAGTTTGCTTTCATCCTGGTCTTTTTGTACTAACAAGAGAAGGTAAGAGTGAACAGAATATAATTTTTTTAATCAAGAGAAGATAGAACTCCCACCATATGGCAGAGGCAGAATAGCAGAAAATCCCATTTTGGTGTGCCAGAATATAGAGTAAAATCTAGTTGAAATAGGTATTGAAAAAGACATCCTGGCTACCGTCTGGGTTCAATTCTATCTTTTATGTGAGCATCATTCTTCCAGTAACTTTCATCTGGTTTCACACCCTGAATCAAAGAATTTGGTTGAAGGTGTTCCCACAAGTATGTCTCAAGGTTTTTACATTTGAAATACGCCTTAATAGTGCTCATTAACATATCTATCCATTAGCCTCCAGGTGTGGTGGAAAGCTGTCCATTATATGGTGGCCTGTTTATTTTGCTATCTATTCCATTTTATCCTCATTCAATGTGAGCAGAAAACCCTGGCTTTGTGAATGTGAACAGAGAGCTGGAAATGTAGGGATTTATTGTCAGACCTATGGAGAGCTAAGCTGGAGTTCTGGATTTCAGATATTGATTCTGGATTTGAGATACTGCTGAAGCCAGATTTAAAGCTAGGTAGTGAGTGTAGTCAGGAAAATCAGGTCTGACATCGAGTTTCATAAAGAACATGGAGTCCATAAGGAAAATGGAGTCAGCCTGAGTCCTGGAAAAACACAGAGCAACTCTAAGGGAGATAAGATGGTTAATGTTCCCAAGTTGAGGGCCCATCTTATGGAATGTTAATGAAACAGCTCCCAGCAAACGGAGATGCTAATCAACTAGCCCTAAACCCTTCCTGTGAATCTCATTCCCACCATGGGCCCTCCGGCGTCACATCTTTTTGACATTCCTGTCCCAGGTAGGACAGAGATAGGGAATATGAAAGGGACAAAAAGAAAGATTTCAGATATAAAAGGGAGAAAGCCTCTCCTCCCTTTGGATTCCTGGTTTCCGGGTCCCCTTCTCCCTCTGGGGGAAGTCTTTTGCTATCCTTTCAATAAAGCTGTCCACTTTCCACTCTATGCTTGCCTCGGAGTGCTTCTTCGGAGTTATTCTTCAGCATTCAGGGAGCAAGAACTCGTCACGGGTAAAAAGCGGTTTCATAGTGGAGGTTCCACCGAGACTAAGTGCACGAGGTAAGCTCTTCTTAATGCACCCCAAATCTGTCAAGGTGCGTCTGTCTCTTTTTCTTTCGGAGGAGAAAGTGGGCACCCATCGGCTACTTAAATGCAGTTAGTGCAGCCGCCACTCTTCAAGAATCAGGTGAGAGGTTTCTCGGCCTAAACAGTTTCCAATCACCTGTTCTAGACAGAACAGGCATGTTGGGCTCTGACAAAGCCGTTTCCTGCTTTTCTGTCCAGGCCCGGAGAGCATTTGGCGTGAGTACACAGCGTCCCAAGTCCTGATCTACCTCAGATGCGTGGAGATTGAGGAGAGAGTTGGAACAACTGCAGAATTCGGGTCTGGGCCACACTCAGATGTATTCCTAAGGTTCCTTCCCTTGAGCCCTCTCCCGACAGCACTTAGGGGTATCTGGGTGATTGGTAGATGAATGGCGCTGAGGGAAAGCCCCAATTACAAATTGCCTCCGTGTGGGCCAGCACACATTCCCCCACCCCACATCCATTTCCTCCTGGATGCTCCCTTTGCATCGCTGATCATAATGCTAGCAATTCAGGCTGTAAGAATGTGAAAAAGACTTAAGACGATTTGTAGGAGATGTTTATATTTCTCTTGCATGTATAGGTTGATTTCATTCTGATGTTTAAAATGTGATGTGTTCTTTGTAAGTGGCCAGGGGTAAAAGTTGAACCTTTCCAGGGTCCCTCCGATAGGAAATATGGTATATTTTACAACCAGTAGATGTCTCCCTTTTACGTTGCAAGAGGTCCCTTTAGTCCACAGAGCAAAGTAGATTAACAAGAAAATAGGTGAATTTATGTTATGGGTTTTTATAGTGGCAAGGAGGAAAGCACTAATGCCCTTAAGTCTGAATCCTCCTAGGGTCTTTGGCACAGGGCAGACTGAGATCCCAGCACTTTTCCAAAGGAGGCCAGAAATGACTTTGGCAAAGCCAGGTGATGAGAGACGGGTTTTCTGGACCGTGAGGAAGCTCCAGAGATAGGGAGACGTCCCTAATAGGAACAGTTCTCTTTGGCGCGGGCGCCTGAGTCCTGTTTTTTCTCTTACTCAGATGGGAGCTTCTCTCTCCAATATGCCGGGTACACCACTTACCTGCATATTGAAAAACTGGAATAAGTTTGACCCACAGACACTCAAGAAAAAAGTGCCTCATTTTTTTTAAAAAAAATATTTTTAAATATTATTTACTTTAGTTGTACACAATGCAATGCATTTATGTTTACGTGGTGCTGAGGATCGAACCCGGGCCGCGCACATGCAAGGTGAGCGCTCTGCTGCTGAGCCACGACCCCAGCCCAAGTGCCTCATTTTCTTCTGCCGCGAGGCCTGGCCTCAATACAAACTCCCTGATGGAGAATCCTGGCCACCAGAGGGAAGTATCAATTTCAATACGATTTTGCAGCTTGATAGATTTTGCAAAAAGGAAGGGAAATGGGGGGAGGTGCCGTATGTTCAGGCTTTCTTTGCCCTAAGGGAAGACCCCAATTGTGTCAGCAGTGTAAAGTAGACTTAGCTATGATCTCTGCTATGAAGGGAGAGTATCCTAAGAAACCACCTGTTGAGGAGAAGGAATCAGGAGGACACCCCAAATCTTCTTTCTCTGCTGATGTCCAGCAGCAGCCCTCCTGTCCCCCATACCCTGGCCTCTCTCCATCTGTCCCAATGGACAAGTCAAATGTATTACCCCTCCAGGAGATGCCAGGAGGACAATTTGGACCAGACAAAGTACATACTCCCTTCTCCCTTCAAGACTTAATACAGATAAAAACTGACTTAGGGAGATTCTCAGAAGACCCAGATAAATATATTGAGGTATTTCAAAACATATGCCAGGTGTTTGACCTTACCTGGAAAGACATTATGCTGTTACTCAACCAGACTTTAACTTCTAATGAGAAGGAAGCTGCCCTAAGAGCAGCCGAGCAATTTGGGGATGACTTACACCTTGCTCATGCCCCGGCAGCACAGACTAGAAGCAAACCCAATTACCTATCAGGAGCACAGGCAGTTCCCAGGAACGATCCTGATTGGGACCCAAACGATGAACAAGATGCTTGGAAACTTAGTCACTTTCAAATGCTAATTCTTGAGGCCCTTAGAAGAGTTAAGCAAAAGCCCATTAACTATTCTAAGATGTCAGAAATTATTCAGGGCCCACAGGAAAGTCCTGCTATCTTCATGGAGAAGCTCAGGGAGACAATGAGAAAACACACCACCGTGGATCCTGAATCCTCAGAGGGCCACATAATTTTAAAGGACAAATTTATCACCCAGTTGGCCCCAGACATTCGGAGGGAGTTACAAAAATTGGCATATGGCCCTGATCAGTCTTTAGATGATATCCTCCGACTCACTACTTCCGTCTTTTATAATAGAGACCTGGAGGAAATAAAGGTGAAAGAGTGCAGAGACAGAAAAAAGACTGAGACGCTGGTATTAGCTCTTAAAGGAGTAAGCTCCCAGGGTGGAAAAGGAGGAGTGCGAAATGCTCCCCAATCCACGAAAAGGACTTGTTTCCATTGTGGAGAAGAAGGACATTTCAAGCGGGAGTGCCCACAAGCAAAGCGGCCACTTCCGAAGCCCTGCCCTAAGTGTCAAGGCAACCACTGGAGGAGTGACTGTCCTGAGGGGCGTAGGTCCTTGAGGCCAGACTCTTCCACACAGGCCTGACGGGGCCCGGGGTCAATTCTGGCTCCCATAACTCCTATCACCACAAGTGAGCCCCGGGTATGCTTCTCCATAGGGAGCCAAGAGGTCAACTTCCTCTTAGATACTGGTGCCAGTTATTCTGTTCTCACGACGTATTCTGGACCCCTTTCCTCTAAAATCATGATGGTGCAAGGAGTGTCTGGAAGGTATATAACTAGAAAGTTCACTCCCCCACTGAGTTGTGAGTGGGACGGGATGATGTTTTCTCATGCATTCCTGATAGTTCCAGAGTGCCCCACCCCTTTATTGGGACGGGATTTACTTTCAAAACTTAAGACCTCTGTTACAATGAATTTTGGGGCCAGAGGTACCATTATGTTTACCTTTATTAGAATGTGATATAAACCCTGAAGTGTGGGCCACAGAAGGTAAAATCGGATGAGCAAAGAGTGCAGTCCCAATCAAAATAGCTTTAAAAAATCCTTCTGTCTTTCCACACCAGAGGCAGTACCCCCTGCGTCTAGAAGCAAAAGAGGGACTATTGAAGGCCATTCAAAATCTCAAACAGCAAAAACTTTTAGTACCTTGCAATAGTCCATGTAACACCCCTATCTTAGGAGTTCAAAAATCAAACGGGGAATGGCGCCTAGTTCAGGACCTCAGTATAATTAATGAAGCAGTCATGCCCCTCCACGCTATGGTTCCTAACCCATACAATCTGTTATCTGAAATTCCAGTGGCAGCTGCCTGGTTTACTGTGTTAGATTTAAAAGATGCTTTCTTCTGCATCCCCCTGGACTCCCAATCACAATATCTGTTTGCCTTTGAGGAACCAAATAGTGGATCTCAATTAACCTGGACAGTGTTTCCCCAAAGATTTAGAGATAGCCCTCACCTGTTTGGCCAAACTCTAGCTAAAAGATTTAAAGGAATTCAGAGACAAAACATCTGTAACTGTTCTCCAATATGTAGATGATATACTTTTATGTGCCTCTACCAAAAGGGAATGTCAAGAAGCCACTACTGAGCTTCTGACCTTCTTAGCTGATAAGGGTTATAAAGTTTCAAAGAAGGCTCAATTATGTCAGAAACAAGTCCAATATTTAGGATTACAGCTGTCTCAAGGAACTCACAGACTAGGGCAGGAAAGAATAGCCTCGATAGGAAAGTATCCTTTACCTCAGACCATAAGACAACTTAGGGGCTTCCTAGGAATAACTGGATACTGCAGGCTTTGGATTCCCGGATATGGGGAACTAGCTAAGCCTCTTTATAGCCTCCTCAAAGAAACATTAAGCCAAGGAGCAACTTCCCTGACATGGGAACCCCAACAAATTAAGGTTTTTAAGGCATTAAACCCCTGCCCTCAGCTTACCTACTAAGCAAAAGTTTAACCTGTTTGTCACTGAGAGAGGAGGAACAGCTCTGGGAGTGGTAACGCAGAAGAATGGACCTGCTCAACAGCCAGTAGCTTATCTCAGCAAAGAACTTGATCAGGTGTCTCGAGGTTGGCCTCATTGTCTCAGGGTAATAGCAGAGGTGGCCTTACTAACTCCTGAGGCAATCAAAATCACCCTGGGAAGAGACCTTATTGTATATACTTCCCATGACCTTACAGGAATTTTAAACACAAAAGGAGGACTATGGCTTTCAGACAGTCGCCTTCTAAAATATCAGACCTTACTTTTAGAAGGACCCATAACTCAGATAAAGACTTGCTCTAACTTAAACCCAGCTACCTTCCTTCCAGAAAAATTAGAAGGAAATCCTAAGCATGACTGCCAACAGGTCTTAGCTATAAATTACTCATCCCGAGAGGACCTTTAGAATCTTCCCTTGTCCAATCCAGACCTCATCATGTTCACAGATGGAAGTTCCTTCATAGAGCAAGGAGAATGCAAGGCTGGATATGCTGTGGTGACTTTATATGACACCACTGAGGCACAGTCTTTGCCCCCAGGTAAAAGCTCGCAGCTAGCTGAACTAATAGCCCTAATGAGAGCACAGGAGTTAGGGAAGCAGCAAAGAGTTAATATTTACACTGATTCTAAGTATGCCTATCTAATCCTGCATGCACATGCAGCAATTTGGAAAGAAAGAGGATTTCAAACAACCGGAAGAACGTCTATAAAGAACTATGAGCAAATCTTAAGATTGCTAGATGCTGTTCATTTACCCAAAGAAGTAGCTGTAATACATTGTCAAGGACACCAAAAGGGAATAGATGAAATAGCTGAAGGTAATAGACTTGCAGATCAACAGGCCAAAGAAGCTGCTAAGGGAACTTTACAGAGGGCAACCTTAGCTCCCCTGATAGGGACAGGCCGCCCTCCAGAGATAAGACCTCAGCATACTCAGGAGGAAACAAACCAGGCCTTATCTAAAGGAGGTAGCCTCTTACCCTCAGGGTGGATTCAAATGGAAGACAGCAAGCTTTATTTACCTGCTAGTTCCCAATGGAAGATTTTACACACCCTACACCAATCTTTCCACCTAGGAGAAGAAAATACTCTCAAATTAACCCGAGAGATATTTGAAGGAAAAAATATTCCAAAGACTATCCATCAAATAGTCAAACCTGTGAAATGTGCCAAAGAAATAACCCACTTAACTCTGCCAAGAAGCCCCCAGGATTACAAAGGACAGGACAGTTCCCTGGGGAAGACTGGCAACTTGATTTCACCCACATGCCCAAGAGCAATGGATTCCAATATTTACTGGTGATACTTTTACCGGATGGATAGAAGCCTATCCCTCCAGAACTGAACAGGCAGGAGAAGTAGTCAAGGCCTTATTACAGGAAATAATCCCATGGTTTGGGCAGCCTCGCAGTCTACAAAGTGATAATGGAGCAGCTTTCAAGGCAGCTGTTACTCACGGAATATCCAAGGCCCTAGGAATTAAATACCATCTCCATTGTGCATGGAGACCTCAGTCCTCAGGAAATGTAGAGAAAACTAATGTCATTTTAAAAAGGCACCTAAGAAAACTCACTCAGAAAATCCACTATCAATGGCCTAATGCTACTCGAGAATTAGGATGAATGCCAACAAATTGTGATTTTACAAGCTAATGATTGGTTTGAGACAAACTGGCTTTCTAGACCTAGAGTTATTTGGCCAGCACCCAATGGAACACAATGGATATGTGGTATCAACTTGTTGCCCTAGCTTCCCCCAGGCTGGTTAGGAAGATGTACTATTGGGTATTCCTGGATGCGGGAGGTGGACCCCAAATATAGAACAACCAGCAAACCTCCCCAATCTCAAACACCGATGGGGACGATCTGTGTTTCATTGGTATGATCACCTAGCTTCACTGTTTATTCCACATATTGGTTTAGAGGATGTAATGTGGCACGTGGAAACCTTCAACAATTACACCCAGACTGTGCTTCTTGAGGTTGAGGAAAGTATTTCTTTCCTTAACACTGAAGTAACGCTTATGAGAAAGGCCATTCTACAAAACCGTATGGCTTTAGATGTCCTCACCACAGCCCAAGGCGGTACTTGTGCCATTATTAAAACTGAATACTGTGTTTATATCCCTGACAATTCTGGCAATGTGACTAACATTCTTTTTTTTTTTTTTTTTTTTAAATATTTATTTATTTGCTTTAGTTGTACACAATGTGTTTATTTGTACGTGGTGCTGAGGATCGAACCCGGGCCGCGCACGTGCTAGGCGAGCGCTCTACCGCTGAGCCACAATCCCAGCCCGTGACTAACATTCTTAAGAACTTGCATGCTCAGATAGAAGCCATGTCTTCGCCAGCCGTGTCATGGGGACAATATTTTAGTTCCTGGTTTTCTGGTACCTCATGGTGGAAAACATTGCTAGTCTCTGTTGTCCTCATCATACTCGTTGGTATATTCCTATGCTGTGGCATTTATTGTTGCATAAATCTCATTCCAGTACTCAAATTCTTATTTCTCTTATAGACCACCTGTCGCTCAAATGGCCCTTCAGCCTGCTGACTCTCAATTGGACTTCTATTGTGGACCACTTGATAGACCCAATTTTTAAACGGGGACTCCAAACTACTCGCCCCACTTCACCCCCTCTCAGCTCGAAGAAGTTAGATTCGGTCGTCGTCCCATGTCCTTACAGCAGTAAGGAGTTCCTGAAATTAGAGGGGGGAATGAAGCCAGATTTAAAGCTAGGTAGTGAGTGTAGTGAGGCAAATCGGGTCTAACATCGAGTTTCATAAAGAACATGGAGTCCATAAGGAAAATGGAGTCAGCCTGAGTCCTGGAAAAACACAGAGCAACTCTAAGGGAGATAAGATGGTTAATGTTCCCAAGTTGAGGGCCCATCTTATGGAATGTTAATGAAACAGCTCCCAGCAAACGGAGATGTTAATCAACTATCCCTAAACCCTTCCCGTAAATCTCCACCCACCATGGGCCCTCAGGTGTCACAGGTGTCACATCTTTTTGACATTCCTGTCCCAGGCAGGACAGAAATAGAGAACATGAAAGGAACAAAGAAAGATTTCAGATATAAAAGGGAGAAAGCCTCTCCTCCCTTTGGATTCCTGGTTTCCGGGTCCCCTTTTCACTCTGGGGGAAGTCTTTTGCTATCCTTTCAATAAAGCTGTCCTCTTTCCACGCTACGCTTGCCTCGGAGTGCTTCTTCGGCATTATTCATCAGCATTCAGGGAGCAAGAACTCATAACGGTAAAAAGTGGTTTCACTTCCATAAACAAAACCTTTCCAGATACCAAACACTGACTCCAGTCCCTTCATCCAGTTGAGTAACATAAATCCCAGAGACTGAGCACTGGCCCTAGATTCCCTTCCATTTCACCCATAAGACAGACTCTATATTCCTGAGTGCCCAAGTTGACACACTCATTAATTAAGTCACCTCTAAATAAAACCTATGTAAGCCCAGTCCCTTTTTGTTCAGTGGCTGATTTTCCACCAAAAATGTGGGTCCTTTCCTGTAGGTGTAGTTCTGTTTCTGAGTAAAGTGTGAGAATGATCTGTTTAGTTTTCATCCAGCCTGGTCTCTATGTTCTAACAGCTTCCAACTTATGTTCCCTCTCCTCGGGTTATGGAGGGGGAGGGGGAGATGAAAAAAAGAAAAATATGTCCCTTTTAAAACAAGCAATCGAACTATATTGAAAAGGTTAAGTAGACCACTTTTACATTTCCCTAAAGTTATCATATAAGTTTTATAACCCCAAACCTCACATACTTAAATATTATAGATCAGAACTCATCTTTCAAAAAATACATTTAAATTTTCACCCAGTGTAAAACATAATGTTGTACCCAATTCTCAGGGAAAAAAAAAAGTCTCACAAGCCACTCACCTAACAGCCAAAGAAGACTTTATTCTGGCCAACTCCAACCCACTAGAGGCAGGGTGGTAGAAGATGACACCAGCTCTTAGCAAGGGCAGGATTTATAAAGCACAGGGTTAATATGCCCTCAGAGGGACACATTTTAAGGGTAGGTTAAAATGCCTTCAGGTGGAGATTGTTTAAGGGTGGGGTAGTCTTGCTCCACCCTAGGATTCTATTGCAGGTGTTGTATAACTTGGGTTGTGTGTTCCTAGTTCATTCCAGGAACAGGGGGCAGATTCGACCTTAAAATGGTGGGTAATCTACAATGAAGTCGCCTCTGCTTGTCACAATAACAAAATTTTACGTACATTTTATTGATAACATGTTCAGTCACAGAACATTAAATGACATAAATAAATCCCAATTTTTTTTTTTTTTTTTTTTTTTTGTGGTACCGGGGATTGAACTCAGGGGCACTCGACCACTGGGCCACATCCCCAGCCCTTTTTTGTATTTTATTTAGAGACAGGGTCTCACTGAGTTGCTAAGTGCCTCGCCATTGCTGAGGCTGTCTTTGAACTCGCGATCCTCCTGCCTCAGCCTCCCAAAGTGCTGGGATTACAGGCGTGCGCCACCGCGCCCAGCTATAAATCCCAAATTTAATTTGCTCTTTATATAAGTCTAAAATTACCATTAGAGGCAACTTTAGTTTAGATAACATCGACTTTGTAAAGTGCTCTCCAAAGCTTTATATTATAAAATTTGTATGCTAGAAGAACTTGAATATATTTAATATACAAAGAAAAGTGAATAGCTAGCATCACCATTACAAAAATGTCATTACATTAATTAAGTTTAATTTTCACTCTAAGATTCAGAATCCACAGATAAATACAGGCTTGTAGAGTTTTACAGTGCTAGCAGAAATCAAGGATGTTGGATTCCAGGCAGGAGGCTGCGCCTCCCAGGCAGAAGGCCACACCTCCCCAGGTGCTTTGTGAAAAACTACACTTCCCAAGATCCTCAGCATGACCAGCAAACCTGACCAGCAAGTGCCCTGTCCACTACCTCCTGACCTCTGGTGGCCTATTGGGCAAGGGCTCACTCCAGGGGGGACTTTATGACCCCCACTCTATTTAAGCCAGCCCTGGACTGAAATCACTCTCTGTTCCTGCCTGTCCCTGATCCCATCCATCCCTTTTCCCCCTTCCCTGATCCCCTTCCCTTCCCTACCCTTGCCCACGTGGCACCCCAATAAACCCTTTTATTTCACTAACACAGTGTTCCCGGCTAAGTTAACTATGTTCAGCATTTTTCTAACAAAGGAGAGCCTTCAATCACTTATACATTTAGGGAACAGTGTTAATGATCAGAACTAGACTTAATCAAAGCTGACAGATACAAGCCAGTTTCTCAAATGACACTGTGGCATTTTTGTGCCTGATCCTATGTATAAAAGAGAGCACTTATTGGTTAAACTTACATGAAGCTTTTATTTCTAAACATTTACAGAACTTTTAGGTAGGGCTCATACAAATGAAGCCAGATTTAAAGTTAGGAAGTGAGTGTAAATAGACAAATTGTGTCAAATATCAGTCTAATAAAGACAACTGAGTCCAGGAAAAAACACAGAATGACCCCAGGAAAGGTTAAACTGTCAATGTCTACAAGGTCAGGGCCCACCCTAAAGAATGTCAAAGAGGCAGTTCCCAGTAAACAGATGCTAATGAACTTTCCCTGGGCCCACCTGTGTCACATACTTTTGCTTTTATTGTCCCAGGCTGGACAGAGATAGAGAACATAAAAGAACAAAAGAAAAACTTCAGATATAAAACAGAACAGGCCTCCCTTCTCTGATGGCTTCCAGGTTCCTGGTCCCCTTCTCCGATGGAGGAAGTCTATTTCTGCTGTCTTTTAAATAAAGCTTTCCATTTTCTGCTCTACCTTCACCTAAATGTGCTTCTTCAGTGTTATACTTTAGTGTTCAGGGGAGCAAGAACTTGTCAAGGTAAACAGTGGTTTCACAAACATACTTAGTTTCAGATGTATAAACATCTCTAGTCACATATATTTATGTTGTTCATGGAAATCAAGCCTAGTCAAAACATTAGGTCATCTGTTTCTCTGACAAAGAAAAATCCTAAAAGCAATGGATATTATACTCTGATAAAATATTTCATAGCTCTCAATTCTTGCACAAATTGGTCCTCATCAGTATGAAGTTTTTTAAAAG
>CM046675.1:1462008-1495263 GCA_025594165.1 Tamias sibiricus | reverse complement strand
TGAGTGCTGTATATATTAATCATTGCAAAACACCTGAAATGTCTTGCTAGTATAGGCTGGCCCATTGTCAGTTTTAATAGACTTGGGAATATCCATAATTCCAAAGCATTTAAGGAGAAGCGAGATGACCTTTTCTTGTGGTTTCTCCTGTGGAGGCTGTGGAGTGAAACCCCAGCAGGTTGCAAAGGGCCAATAGGGGGGAAAGGGGCATATTTTTTGCAGTCTCTGACTAGCTGTTTGCAAGCCTTCTTAGTTCAGAAAGTAATTTGTGGAGGCTCTGTGCATTCTCGCTGGACATGCCTTGTTCCTCCACATGCCCAACAAGTGGAGAGCTCCCCCTGCTGCCATACAATGGCTCCTCAAAGGCCTCAGGCTCCACCTTCAACTTGGCCCTTTACTTCATCTTGTCTACTTTATCAATAAACTGCAGCAAGTCTTCAGTGTCTTTCTGACTTAGGCCCTGCATAGAAACTGTACCTCTCCCAGCTGGTAACTTCCTCCAGGCTCTTAAAGCACAGAGCCACCCCTGATTGAAATAGTTTGGTGGACCTATAGCTTGTACCACAGTGGAAGATAGATTCCCTCTCCCTGCAAGCATTCAGCATGGAGGTTAACATTTGTGGTGTTGTTGCAATCCCCCTGCTGCTCACATTTATCATAGAAAGATGCCTTCCATTTCAAACATGTTGCAGGCTCAAGAGCTGCTCTGGATAGGTCTTTCCAGTTCTGAGGGCAATTAGGTTCAAGACTGAGTGAATGATGCAAGCATTTGTTCTGTGAACAGCCCCCAAGGCCCATCTTGGTGAAGGTGTTCCCTTTCCTTCTGTCTGACAAGGTCACAGTGAGAATGAAGTGGTTGCAAAACCACACTTGTGGGAAACTGAAACCATAAAAAGAAAATCATGTCATTACATGAATAGGTTAACTTACAGAACATTGAATAAAGTGAAATAAAAACAACACTTGAATGTTTTAACTAGATAGCTGCATTACATCAGATTTTAAAATAATATCCCATGTTCATGAGTATTTTAACTTTTTCATTATTCTTAATATCTTACCTTATTGATTGACATGTTACAAAGTGTCATCAAATAATTTTGCCTCACATTCATAATTATCTGATTACTATTATCTTTTCATATCTGGCCATAAGTAAATGATTTAAAATACGTGTCTACTCTTTCTGACACGTGAAATAAAGCACAAACATGCCTCGTATAAGAAATATTCTATCAAGAGATCAACATCAAATTTTGTGTATCAAGTGCATGTTCAGGCCTCTGAACTGGAGAACTACTTACTTCATGAAGAAGAAAATTGGGTCTCTTTTGAAGGTCCATCTTTCAGGCTTGGAATAAATTTTTTTTTTTTTTTTGGTGGTACCAGGGATTGAACTCAGGGGCACTCAACCACTGGACCACATCCCCAGGCCTTTTTTGTATTTTATTTAGAGACAGGGTCTCACTGAGTTTCTAAGTGCCTTGCCATTGCTGAGGCTGGCTTTGAATTCGTGATCCTCCTGCCTCAGCCTCCCAAAGTGCTGGGATTACAGGTGTGCGCCACTGCGCCCGGCTCAATTTTTTTTTTCTTTAATAAAAACCTTACAAAGGAATGACTCCAAATTTATTTGAACTTTTATTTAATTGCCACCCTAACTCTAGATGACTTAGTACAAAGCATTAGAATATATTTCTACTAATATTTAATAACTGGACATGGCTAATGTAGGATAGTTATTCTCATGATGATAATAACAGATAGATAAGATGGATAGCTACATTGCAAATTCAAACACTGTCCTAAGATGTCAACAAATGTCATTCTATACATACTGCTAAAATGTTCTAATATTATGAAAAAATATGAGGCACCAACAGAGGTAGTCATTATTAAAATAACTGAATTAAATCTCCCAAATCATATATCTGAGGAGCAGAATAATTTAAAAAAAATAATGGCCAATATTTTTAAAGGTCAGGTCCCTTCCACACCTTCTCCTTTTATTCATGCATTGAAACTCTGGAGGAGCTTCTTCTGCATCCCTCCCACATAGAGGAAGGCCCCTTGCTCCAGGCAGCATACACATGGTTCCTTCAGGAGGGAGTTCATCAGGCAGGATATGCTATAGTCTCTCTAACCTCAGTTGTGGAAGTGGCTCCCCTCCCTAATAATACATCCAATAAGCAGGCTGAACTTGTTGCCTTCATCAGAGACTTCACTTTGGCAAAGGGAGGCTTCCTCAATGTCTACACGAACTATAAATACACTTTCCACATACTTCTCTCACACTTTGCTCTTTGGAAAGAGTGCAGATTCCTTACTATCAAGGGAACCTCAATTACTAATGTTCCATTATCTTTGATCTGCTTCAGGCCTCAAAACTTCCAGCTACCATTAGAATATCGTGTAGTAAATCCCATCAGATAGACATCTCCTTTGTATACTGGGCAACAAAAAAGCAGACTCTGAGGTGAGAGCTGCAGCCCTCCAACAGCCTACTGTACTTATGGTCCTCTGCCTTGCTAGTCCCCTGGTGGACTCTTCCCCACCTGACACTCAACAGATCCTTACCTTTCATCACAACATCTTTCACCCTAACACCTCATCTATAAAACAATTTCTCAATTCTCATCTTAAACTTTCTCCAAAGGACCTACAATTTCTTTCTACCCTTCCTGCCTCTGGTGAAATCTGCCATAAAAACAATCTCACCTCCTAGCTCCAGCCATTTGCCTTACCTTTACACATGGCAAAAGTACATCTCCCATGCTCTGATTGACAGCTGGGCTTTACCCATATGCCATCAGGAAAGCAGTACAAATTTCTCTTAGTACTTGGTGACATCTTCTTGGGATGGGTTGAGGCTTTTCTCACCACCAATAAATGTGCCCTGTTGAACCATAATGCAAAGTAAAGACCACAAACTCCAATTTAAATCAAATTAAAGCAAGCTGCTGGGCATGGTGGTGTACGCCTGTAATCTCAGCATTTGGGAGGCTGAGGAAGAAGGATTGCAAGTTCAAAGCCAGCCTCTGCAATGGTGAGGCACTTAGCAACTCAGTGAGATCCTTTCTCTACTAAAATTCAAAACAGGGCTGGGGATGTGACCTAGTGGTCGAGTGCCCCTGAGTTCAATCCCTGGTACCAAAAAAAAAAAAAAAAAAAAAAAAGAGATGCCATTAAGTTTTAGAGTGGGTACTTATCTGGTCAGGGTGAGCCAGTAGTCATGAGGTACCAATAAGGTTTTAGAGAGTGTTGTTATCTGGTCAGGGAAAGCCAGGCCTGCATGAGTTCAAGGCACAGGCAGGAATTCCAAACAAGTTTAAAACATCAAAATATGATCAGGCAAAATAGAAATTTTAGCATGCTACAGAAGACAGAAACGGACCTTTTTTTTAACTTTTTGACAGGAAGGCTCCCAGTCTTAAAATGGAATTAGGCTAGGTCCATCGCCCCTATGGTGGCCAATGTCCTCATCCTGGTTGAACAGATTCTTTTCCGGTTTGGCCTCTTTTCCTTGGTTCAGTCTGATAATGTTTCTGAAATTACTTCCTGTGTTTCATGGTCTGTAGCTAAGACACTCAACATCTTCTGGCATTTTCATATTCCCTACCATCCCCAGTCCTCTGGAAAGGTGGAACATACCAACCAGACCTTGGAAAACATTCTCACAAAACTATCCCTTGAATTACATTTATATTGGGCTGAACTCCTTCTTTGGCTCTTCTTGGTGTACAAGCCCTCCCAAAGAAGACACTCAACATCTGCCTTTTTAAAACATATATATATATATATATATATATATATATATATATATATATATATATATATATATATGGTGGCCTATCCCCCTGCTCAGTTCACCACCCTCTGAATCTCCATTGCCCCTTGCTCCTCATTTTTTCTGGCCCTTTCCTGCATATATTAGAATCTTTCTTTGGCAATACAGTGATGCTGTTCTGGCAAAGCCTAGTTCTGCCTATTCCCCTTTTCCCACTCTATCTCTCTGATGACCTGGTACTTTCTGCAAAATAAACTGGACCCTATCCAGTCATTCTTACCACTCCTTTGGCAGCTCACCTTGAAGGCATGCCATATAGGGTTCATAATTCCCATTTAAAATGTTTTTTTTTCTCTGCCCTTTTATTGAGTGACACCCACAGACCCTCTCAAGCTGCGTTTCTCCAAGACCATAACCCCAATTCTCCTTTGATTTTTGAGGATCATGAGGACACTGCAAAATCATGTGTACCATCCTTCCCTTTTAAATTTTTTCCTCCTCCCTCATTCTGCACTTACCTCCCTATGGTACTATTACCAGGGATTATGATTGCAATATCAAGTATATGTACAGCAATTTGCTCAGACCATACTATCTATACAATCCCAGCTTAATTCTTTTTTAAAAAAATATTTATTTATTTGCTTTAGTTGTACACAATGCGTTTATTTGTACGTGGTGCTGAGGAATGAACCTGGGCTGTGCACACTCTAGGTGACCGTTCTACCGCTGAGCCACAGCCTTAGCCTCCCAGCTTAATTCTTTAGCTGCTGTGATTCTGCAGAGTCAAAAAGGCCTTGATTTTCTTACTGCCAAAAAAGGTGGACTCTGTGAGTCTACAGGAGCAATGCTATTTTTATGCCAATCAATCTGGTACAATAAAGGACAGGATAAAACAACTCCAACAGGGCCTTGAACTTAGAAACAACAGCTCTCATCTGCTGAAACATGAGAGCAAAGTAACCCCTTTCTCCAGTGGGCACTGCCTTTTCTGACCTTTCTCTTTGTCATAGGTGTTTTGTTAATGCTTGCCTCCATGTCGTTGGATTTATTCTAGACCAGATTCAAGGATTTTATCCAAACTATGAACCATCTTTTGTTACAGAACTTCCAACCTCTCACCAAGCTTGGGCCATCTGTAGTCAGCATTGCTTGGCAACTCCTGACCATCACCATTGCCTCAATGAAACCCCCCACCTCTAACAAGGTCCAGATGCTGCCCCTTCCCAGCAGGAAGCCCTTATAAAAGATTGATTGACCTACATCCCTGTTCCCTAATGGGCCCAAGAAAAAATAAAAAGGGGGAAATATAAGGTTTTGCTTAGCATCTGGGTGGCCATCTTAAATAACAACCACCATTTTAAAGGCATTCCCACCCAAGGGCTTTTCTGAGAAAAGCTCACCACCCCCTCATACCAGCTCCACTCTTAACCACACACATACTTTGCATTCTTTCATGCCCAAGGGTGTACCAACCCCAACCTTAATCACCCACCTTGAGACCTGCATGGCTCTAATCTTTGAGTCTCCCCCATAAAATACTGGAACCCCAAGTCTATGTTGTTTCCCTTCTCTCTATGGAAACATGGCTTTTATTTGTCATCAGTGACAAATAAACTCTTGAGTGTATCTCTGCCTGGTCTCCATCTTTCATTTCTCGCTTGCCCTTCATTTATAGTTTTCTCATCTCCCAGTACCTTGCTTTCCTTTCACATAAGCTCTCAGACAGCATGTGGACATCTAAAATGATGGTTAGGGGCTGGGGTTGTGGCTCACTGGTATAGTGCTCGTCTAGCTTGTTGCACAGCCTTCGGTTCGATCCTTAGTACCATCTGAAAATAAATAAATTAAATAAAGGTATTGTGTCTGCATACTACATATATATATTTTAAAGATGCTTCACAGCACATGTCACTAGAGAAATAAAACTAAAACTACTAGAAGATTCAACTGATCACTCACAAAATCGCACAAACTCACACAAAACCCAAGAGTCATAAATACTGGTTGGCTGCAGAGCACAGAAAATCTCCTTGATTGTTGCTGGGACACCAGAGACAGCCTTCTGGGAAGGAGGACTGCCTGTTTTATCCTTAAGAAAGTTATCATATGATCTAGCGATCACACTTCCAGATTTTACTCAAATTATTTGTAACCTGATGCCCACAGAAATGGTGTATGTGCAGAAGGCTTAGTCCTGTCCTTAATGCCAATTTAATAAGAAGGACATGGTTTTGAGAAAAAGGAAAAAGCAGGTTAATGGCTTTGCTAGCAAAGGTGAAGCACAGAGGACTCCACAGCCAGAGGCTGTAATTTTGCTCATCAAAGGTGTTAGAAAAATTCTGAAACATAGTTAACTTAGCCGGGAACACTGTGTTAGTGAAATAAAAGGGTTTATTGGGGTGCCACGTAGGCAAGGGTAGGGAAAGGAAGGGAAGAGAAGGGGGTTGGAAAAGGGATGGACGGGAATAGGGACAGGCAGGAACAGAGAGAAGCACGAACAGAGAGCGATTTCAGTCCGCGGCTGGTTTAAATAGAGTAGGGGTCATAAAACCAGCTTGGAGTGAGTCCTTGCCCTATAGGCTACCAGAGGTCAGGAGGTTAGTGGACAGGGCACTTGCTGGTCAGGTTTTCTGGTCACGCTGAGGATCTTGGGAGGTGTAGGTTTTTTTTTTTTTTTTACTGGGGATTGAACTCAGGGGCACTCGACCACTGGGCTACATCCTCAGCCCTTTTTTGTATTTTATTAGAGACAGGGTCTCACTGAGTTACTAAGTGCCTCGCCATTGCTGAGGCTGGCTTTGAACTCGCGATCATCCTGCCTCAGCCTCCTAAAGTGCTGGGATTACAGGTGTGCACCACCGCGCCTGGCTGTAGTTTTTAACAAAGCACCTGGGGAGGTGTAGCCTTCTGCCTGGGAGGCGCGGCCTCCTGCCTGGAATCCAACATACCCCCCTTTTTGTTTTCTTAGGAAGTGGGGTGTCGTGTTTCGATCTGACTGCTTCAGAGCTGAAATGGGGCGACGTGGGGTAGTTTTGAGCGGGGGAGATGTGGGCAGGCAGGTCAGGCTTGAGGGTGAAAAAATTCCCAGGAGGCAGGCACCAAAAAGATGAATCTGTCCAGGTATGGGATAGATGAAGTTTTTTTTTGAAGCCATATGTCGGTGAGGGTGTCAAACCAGGCTTCTGCAGAAAGTCACTGAGGGAGTCAGCCAGAGAGCATGTAGAAATTGTGGGTCTTGCGAGTTTGCAGGTAACACTATTATGGAAGCAACAAAGGGAAAGAAGGTGAGATGGGTTATTGTCTGTAGGCCTGTGTTCCACCAGGTGGGACTTACGGTGAAGAGGCCAATGGAGAGTGCGAAGCATATCATAATGAGCATCAGGTGGCAGCATAAGGGCAGGAACTCAGCATGGCTTTCTGGTTGGAAAGTCATCCGTTGGTTTTTTTCAACAGTTGATAGTCCCTGAGAAAAAACTGGTTAAAAGTTTAAAACAAGAAAAACAGAGAAGATTATTTTGAGTCAGTATCAGGAACACAAGAGAAACAAATTTTGGGGGGATTGGTGGGAATGGGAGAGCAAGTATACAGAAGTGGTTGTTTGTTGTCCTTTTGTGGATCTTCAGTTGGTTGAGCAGCTGGTTTCAGTCTGGAAATATGAGTCCAAGAAGTCAAATTTTCTGAGGTTTCACAAAGCTTAGCAGCCGTGGTTGTGCACAGCACAACCTGGAAAGGGCCTGTCCACTTTGGGACAAGGGAGACTGTTTCTGTGTCCTGGGGAGGTTAGAAATATACCCAAGAACTGGGTGTCAATGGGAATGAAGCAGTGAGTCTACCTGGGTCAGGCAGAATGAAATCTTGGCACTTCCATAACTGATGTCTAATGAAGGACAAGATGGGAAGAGAAAGATCTTTGGGTAGGTGTCCTTGAGTTGGGGAAACTCCAAGTGGACGAGCTGGTCGCCCAAACATAACATCAAAAGGGGATAGCAAAGAAGGTTTCTTTGGGAGGACTCGGAGCCTAAAGAGGGTGAGGGGAAGTAAGAGTTCTATTACTCTCTACCTTCCCTGAAGACATGGGGCGATATGGGATGTAAAAATGCTGAGGAATGTTAAGGGAAGTAGAAACACTTTGGGTAACCTGGGAAACAAATTTAGGCCCATTGTCAGACTGGATGGACGTGGGCAATCCGAAACGGGGAAGGATTTCTGAGACTAGAATGGAGGCTACTGTGGAGGCCCTTTTATTGGAAGTAGGAAAGGCCTCCACCCATCCAGAGAAGGTGTCTACAAAAACCAGGAGATATTGATGTCTCCAGGCAGCTGGCATGTTGGTGAAATCTATCTGCCAATCGGCTCCTGGAAGCTGGCCTCGAGCTTGGTGAGAGGGAAATGTTCCTGGTTTAAGGGGAGTATATGGGTTGGTGCGTTGACATGCAGTGCACGCGGAGGTGAGCTGATGGAGAAACTGTGTGTCTTCCGGAGTCAGGGTAAGGAAGGAGGTAGCAAAAGTCTTGAGGGCCTGAGGGTTAGGATGGAAAAGGGAATGGAAATGGGAGAGGATTGATTGTGTGGAAGGGGATGTGGGGGTCTGGGTAGTAGGTAGGACTGGAGCCAGAAGAGAAGGAGAAGATAGTGCTGCCTCTCTTGCTGCCCTGTCAGCCTTCATGTTTCCCTGAACTATGGGAGAGTCTCCATTTTGGTGTGAAGGACAACGGGAAATCCCTATTAGCTTGGGCAGAAGAGAGACTTGCGGGAGTTTAAAGCCTGAAGCATCTCCATACAATCATGTTCTGGGGGCTCTGAGGAGACTGGTAGGTGGGAAGCTGGGTGTAAAGAGGAGCAGGGTTGGAAGGTGATTGAGGAGTCATGCAAAAAGGAGATGAGGAGAGAAAGAACATGACAGGGTGGGAGAGTTTGAAGGCTCTTATAGGTTAGTAAATCTTTTAAATGATGAGGAGAGGTAACAGTGACATGAGCACCAAAGGTCAACTTCTTTGATTCCTGCAGAAGTAGGTAAGCAGCAGCCAGAGCCCTAAGACAAGGGGCCCATCCATGAACGGTGGGGTCAAGTAGTTTTAGAGAGATCGGCAACTGGAGCAAAGGTGGGGCCCTTATATTGGCCTAGAACACCGAGAGCCAAACCCTTTGTTTAATGGACATAAAGGGTGAATGGATGAAGAAGGTCTGGGAGATGAAGAGCTGGGGCCTGTGACAGTGCCTGCTGCATATGCTTAAACTCAGCCTGAATGTCTTCGGGGAAGAACTTTTCCTCAATCCATTTAGCTATAAAGAGAAAAATTGGGAATCTAGGCACGGAAATATCCCACTAGGCCTAGAAAGGAAAGAATCTCTTCCTTTGTCTTGGGACATGGAAGGGCCTTGATAAGGGCTTTTCTGTCTACAGTAATGGCCTTTGATTGATGGGAAATCTGAACTCTTAAATATACTACCTGGGTCTGGGCAAGCTGCACCTTAGACGAGGAAACACGATACCCATGAGAGGAGAGAAAGTTTAAAAGAGTGCAAGAGTACTCATGAGCTGTGAAAAAGGAGGGGCTGCAGAGAAGAAGGTGATATTATAAGGGGAATGAGTGGATCTGAGAAAACGTTTCCACAAAAGATCTGAGATAGCTCCCTGTAGGGAGGGGCAATTCCTAAGATGGGTTACCTTGGCAACAGGTTGGGGCAGCTTGTTAAGGGTGGAAGAAGGGCTCTGAGGGAATCAGCATTTCAATCCCTCAGGGGACAGTTTCCCAACTTCCCAAAATTGGCTTTCGACCTGACTCGATTTACCTATGCATGCTGACTGTCTATGAGATTCTGGCTTCATTTGCCTTCTAATTTTAGGAAATCCTTACTACTGTAAGAGAATGGGACAACGACTGCATCTGGCTTCTTCCAGCTGAACAGGGGCGACGAGATGGGGACAAGTAGTTTGGAGTTCCCATTTTAGAAGTCAGGCCAGATTGAAGCTGGGGGAAGATTGTAAAGTCATCAGGGACAGGAGCCTCTATGAGAGAAGCAAAAAAACATGAGAACCGAAGAAATGTTGCAGCATCTGAAACGTCAATGTATACCATGAAGATGATAATTTTTCTCACCAAGAGGTGTGAGGGCTGAGAAGTTGTCCCTATAATACGGCCAGAGTAGATATGGCCTTTATTTGGGAATATAAATCTTTAACATTTCCAGAATAAATCCTGACCCAATAAAGGGGTGGGGCACTCTGGAACTATCAGGAATGCATGAGAAAAACATCATCCCATCCCACTCACAACTCAGTGGGGGAGTGAACTTTCTAGTTATACACCTTCCAGACACTCCTTGCACCGTCATGATTTTAGAGAAAAGGGGTCCAGAATACATCGTGAGAACAGAATAACTGGCACCAGTATCTAAGAGGAAGTTGACCTCTTGGCTCCCTACGGAGAAGCAAACCCAGGGTTCACGTGTGGTGATAGGAGTTACAGGAGCCAGAATTGACCCCAGGCCTCATCAGGCCTATGTGGAAGGGTCTGGCCTCAAGGACCTATGCCCCTCAGGACAGTCACTCTTCCAATGGTTGCCTTGACACTTAGGGCAGGGCTTTGGAGGTGGCCGCTTTGCTTGTGGTCACTCCCTCTTGAAATGTCCTTCTTCTCCACAATGGAAACAAGTCCCTTTTGTGGATTGGGAAGCATTTTTCACTCCTTTTCCACCCTGGGAGCTTACTCCTTTAAGAGCTAATACCAGCGTCTCAGTCTTTTTCTGTCTCTGCGCTCTTGCACCCTTATTTCCTCCATGTCTCTATTATAAAAGACGGAAGTAGCAAGTCGGAGGATATCATCTAAAGACTGATCAGGGCCATATGCCAATTTTTGTAACTTCCTCCGAATGTCTGGGGCTGACTGGGTGATAAATTTGTCCTTTAAAATTATGTGGCCCTCTGCGGATTTAGGATCCATGGTGGTGTGTTTTCTCAGTGCCTCCCTGAGTTTCTCCACGAAGATAGTAGGACTTTCCCGTGGGCCCTAAATAATTTCTGACATCTTAGAATAGTTAATGGGCTTTTGCTTAACTCCTCTAAGGGCCTCAAGAATTAGCATTTGAAAGTGACTCATCGTTTGGGTCCCAATCAGGATTGGTTCCTGGGAACTGCCTGTGCTCCCGACGGGTAATTGGGTTTGCTTCTAGTCTGTGCTTCCGGGGCATGAGCAAGGTGTAAGTCATCCCCAAATTGCTCGGCTGCTCTTAGGGCAGCTTCCTTCTCATTAGAAGTTAACGTCTGATTGAGTAACAGCATAACGTCTTTCCAGGTAAGGTCAAACACCTGGCATATGTTTTGAAATACCTCAATATCAAGCTGCAAAATCGTATAGAACAGATTAAAGAAAGCCTGAGAGCATTTGGCTGACAAAATATTACAATTAGAATGAATTAAAGAAATTTTGAGAGTTTTTAACACTTTTGGAAAAGTATCAAAATGCTTTTTAAACATAGCTATACAATTCTCAACTTCTTTTAAGATTACTTGCTCAAAAGAAACAAAATTAATAAACACAACATTATGGATAAATTAATGTTTTAAGAAATCTTTGTCCTCTTATCACATAGATATCAGTATTTTACCATTTAACCTTAGGGGGAAAAAAAAACTTTACATAGTTTTTGCTGATTGTTTCACACACTTATTTAACCAACTTACACAGGCCTTTTACATTACTTACATAAACCCTCTTATTTGCTTCACTATAAGACATTCTTATCTTGAAACATTTTCTTTTCCTTCTATTGAGTATGGTTTCCATACCTATAACCTTCTAATTTATTTCTCTCACGTGTTAACCCCTTTCTGTGTTCATCTTTTGAAACAATCGTTATAGCAATTTGAATTTAGACAAATTATTTTATCCTAATAAAAATATTTTGTTATTTATAGTATTCTTAGTTGGAATAGAAACCTTTGAGCCTCTGCATACATAGCAATCTTTTATAAACCTTTGTATATAAAATTACACACATCTGGTAACCCTTTCATGAGAACACAATGTTTACATATGTAGAATCATACCTGTTGAAGCATATAAATTAATCAGACGTTTAACAAACAAAATTAGTTACAAATGAATAATCTCATGTCAAATACAAAAATATGAGGCTGAACAGTATTAGTCATTTTTTTGTGTGTGTGTACTTTGGAAGGGGAAGCGAGGAGCTGAAGAGGCAAAGGTGAAGTATAAGGCCTGAAGAGATTTTAGGGAGAACTGAGCAAAAGCTACCCACGTCCGCAGGCGGCTCTGAAAAGCTGGAGGGAGGGTGGAAGAGTCCCGTGGTTGCCGCTGCTGCTGCTATAAGGCAGGGCACAGGCTGGCCCATGGAGTACAGCAGCAAAGGAGCGCGGTAAGGCTGTGCCTGGAAGGCAGTCGGAGGGAACCGTGTGGGTTGGGATAGAAGATGGCAGATCAAGGAAGGGCGGAAGTGGAGACAGATTTGGGTGGAAGAACATGGCGGATCGGGATAGAAGATGGCGGATCAAGGAAGGGCGGAAGTGGAGACAGATTTGGGCAGAAGAACATGGCGGATCTGAGTTAGGGGGAGGGAGCTAAGTAGCAGAGCTGGCCGATCGGAAAGTGACCACGAGGCTAAGAAGTTGTGATGTTGAAACAAAGGAAGAAGGGCACCCATGTTGTCAGCTGCGCGGGGGATTTGGCCCATGCACGAAGAAGTGCTCGGCTATCAGAGGGTAGAATGGGTTGTCAGGTGCCCGATATAAGAGAGCAGAGGAAGCGAGTAAGGAGCGCGCCGCCACCGCAGTGGCAGTGGGCCAGGAGGGCGGACAAAGAGCGCACCGCTGCAGCGGTGGTCGCCGTTCGCTAGCGGGGTGAGGGGGAAAGTGCGCAGAGTTAAGGATGGACTGGAGCCCGAGAAATTTTGCGTTTGTTTTTTTTTTTTTTTTTTTTTTTTTTTTTTTTTGGTACTAGGGATTGAACTCAGGGGCACTTGACCACTGGGTCACATCCCCAGCCCTTTTTTGTATTTTATTTTAGAGACAGGGTCTCACTAAGTTGCTAAGTGCCTCGCCATTGCTGAGGCTGGCTCTGAACTCGCGATTCTCCTGTCTCAGCCTCCCAAAGTGATGGGATTACAGGCGCGCACCACTGCACCCGGCTAATTTTGTGTTTTGAATAAAGAATTTCCTGCTTTTTCAAACGGGTCAGGGGAGGACTGAATGCAGGGGGACAGAGTATCAGGCGAGTCTGGGAGGGACGCTGCGGGAACGGCTGGGGCCAGGAGTAACTCCGCGGAAGAGGCTGGGGAAGAGGCATGGGCTACGTCACTCTCTCTCTCCATTACCGCCAAAGCCGTTGGGAAGGAACCAGAGAGAGGGCCGAAGCCTGAGGCAGTGCGTCTGGTAAAGGACGCGTTGTAGAATCTGAGGGAGTAGGGACCGAAGTCTGAGGCAGCGTGTTCAATAACGGCTGCATGGCTGGAGAGGGCGGGGGAGCCGTGGCCGGATATAACTCGGAACCAAGCGGCGGAAGCTGAGTGGGTGGGGGTAACGGCGGACGGGGCGCGGGAGCTAGGAACGGGAAATTGAGTGGGCGGGGGTAGCGGCGGTGAAGGCACCGGAAATGACGTGGAAGGAGAAGGCGGGCCTACAGAGGAGGATTCTAATGGAGCGGAAGGCAGGGGCAGAGCGAAGGATGAAGACAAAGGGGGGGAGGGGTCCAAGTGCGGAAGCCCGCCAATTTCAAAAGCCTGAGCTGGGGGGGACGGAGCGTCGGGAAGCGAGGGGGCTTGAGCGGGAGGCTGCCGGTACGGGGGGAGGTGGAGCCTCTAATCCAGGGTCGAAATCGAGGTCAATGGAAGATGGGGGGAATCCGCAGGCCTGCAGGCTAGCAATACCGTCTCAGGACTGCAACTTGTGCACAAGGAAGAATTCGAAAGTAGAAGGGAAAAGACATCCACATACGGCAAGTCTGTCCATCTCTTTGATTGCTGGCAAAAGCTGGAGAGTTCCCGTAAAAGCCGGGGATCCAGAGATCCTGACTCTGGCCACTTATTGGATAAAGGGTAAGAAGGCCAGATTTTTGTACATAACTTTATCAATTTGTTTTTCTTAATCCGGGGTTTTAAGCCCAAACACGCCCGATTTCTTAGGAGGCAAGCGAGGGGTGAGTTGGCTGGAGCTGATTAAGTTCCCATATTTCCCGTTAATGGGGAGAGGCTAATACAGTATTTTAAAAGGCGTCCCCTTTAAAACATGTATTAGAATGAGGTCCAAGTCCGCTCGCCCGGTCGTCACCGGGTTAAACGAACATGGGACACCTGAGAAGCCGCGTCCTGTCCCTGATGGGGGGTTTCTCAAGATGCCGGGGGACTATGAGTTACTCCGCGGAGGTTTTCGGTTTTTTTTTCCGTTCCGAACGGAAAAAACGGAAGCTCAAGCCCAGAGTGCGGAGGGAAACTTTTCTAGCCACTCACAGCCAAGAGCCCTAATCTTACAGCTGGAAATTTTAGAGCGGGCGGATAAAAGGTGAGTGGGCAGACAAAGGTGGGGGAGGGGGAGGGGAGTTCCCAGGGTCCACCGTCGCCCTTAAGACTTGGGTGGGGTGCTCTCCCCGCTGTAAGGCCAAGGGCAAGATTGCCGGAAACTCAAAGGTCAATTTTCACCACGCATTGGCCATACAGGTTTAGGAACTCGGGGTGGACAGGAGGCTTACTGAAGTCCTGCAATGACATAGAAAAGGTGGACAGACCAACGGAGACGGGTTAGATGCACGTCTCCTTCCCAGGTTTCGGCACCAAAATGTTAGAAAAATTCTGAAACATAGTTAACTTAGCCGGGAACACTGTGTTAGTGAAATAAAAGGGTTTATTGGGGTGCCACGTAGGCAAGGGTAGGGAAGGGAAGGGGGGTGGGGAAGGGATGGACTGGAATAGGGACAGGCAGGAACAGAGAGAAGCACGAACAGAGAGCGATTTCAGTCCAGGGCTGGTTTAAATAGAGTAGGGCTCATAAAACTCCCTTGGAGTGAGTCCTTGCCCTATAGGCTACAAGAGGTCAGGAGGTTAGTGGACAGGGCACTTGCTGGTCAGGTTTTCTGGTCACACTGAGGATCTTGGGAGGTGTAGTTTTTAACAAAGCACCTGGGGAGGTGTGGCCTTCTGCCTGGGAGGCGCGGCCTCCTGCCTGGAATCCAACAAAAGGGAAGAGATTTTTTTCCCACTGGGAATCTATTAATTGGGATTCACTTGTTAGTTTGTGGGACAGCCATTCCTTAGATCTTCTGGTGCCTTCCCTGAAGGTTGAATTACTTAATTCCAGTGGTGGGCAGGTGGGTGCTCAAAGACAGATAATTAGGCCTAGAATGAATAAAAAGTAATCTTGTTCCCTGCCCCTAGGTACAGGAGGACAGGGGAGAGGAACAAAGAACAAGTCCATTGAAAAAGTAGCCTCAGTGGGAGAGCAGCCAAGGCTATATTCAAAGCATGGGGAGGACTAAAGCTACTCTTTCTGTTCTGCCTTTTAAAAACTTCATACTGATGAGGACCAATTTGTGCAAGAATTGAGAGCTATGAAATATTTTATCAGAGTGTAATATCCATTGCTTTTAGGATTTTTCTTTGTCAGAGAAACAGATGACCTAATGTTTTGACCAGGCTTGATTTCCATGAACAACATAAATATATGTGACTATGGATGTTTATACATATGAAACTAAGTATGTTTGTGAAACCACTGTTTACCATGACAAGTTCTTGCTTGTTAGAAAATGCTGAGAAAAGTTAACTTAGCCGGGAACACCGTGTTAGTGAAATAAAAGGGTTTATTGGGGTGCCACGTAGGCAAGGGTAGGGAAAGGAAGGGAAGGGAAGGTGGATAGGGAAGGGACAAATGGGAACAGGGACAGGCATGAACAGAGAGAGGTTTCAGTCCGGGGCTGGCTTAAATAGCAGACTGCAGGTCAGCCAGACCCCTGGGGGCGAGTATCTCCATAGGCTGCCAGAGGTCAGGGGGCAGCGGCGAGGGCACCTGGGAAAGGTAGTCTTTTTACAAAGTACCTGGGGAGGTGTGGCCTTCTGCCTGGGAGCACAGCCTCCTGCCAGGAATCCAACATTGCTCCCCTGAACGCTGAAGTATAACACTGAAGAAGCACGCTTAGGTGAAGTTAGAGCAGAAAATGGAAGGCTTCATTTAAAGGACAGCAGAAATAGACTTCCTCCATGGGAGAAGGGGTCAAGGAACCTGGAAGCCATCGGAGAGGGGAGGCCTGTTCCCTTTTATATCTGAAGTTTTTCTTTTGTTCTTTTATGTTCTCTATCTCTGTCCAGCCTGGGACAATAAAAGCAAAAGGATGTGACACAGGTGAAGCATCTGTTTACTGGGAAAGGCCTCATTGACATTCTTTAGGGTGGGCCCTGACCTTGTAGACATTGACAGTTTAACCTCTTCTGGGGTCATTCTGTGTTTTTTTCCTGGACTTGGAATGACTCAATTTTCTTTATTAGACTGATATTTGACACAATTTGTCTATTTACACTCACTACCTAACTTTAAATCTGGCTTCATTTGTATGAGTCCTACCTAAAAGTTCTGTAAAAGTTTAGAAATAAAAGCTTCATGTAGGTTTAACCAATAAGTGCTCTCTTTTATACATAGGATCAGGCACAAAAATGCCACAGTGTCATTTGAGAAACTGGCTTGTATCTGTCTGCTTTGACTAAGTCTAGTTCTGATCATTAACACTTTTCCTTAAATGTGCAAGTGATTGAAGGCTCTCCTTGATTTCTGCTAGCACTGTTAAACTCTACAAGCCTGTATTTATCTTTGGATTCTGAATCTTAGAGTGAAAATTAAACTTAATTAATGTAATGACATTTTTGTAATGGTGATGCTAACTATTCACTTTTCTTTGTATATTAAATATATTCAAGTTCTTCTAGTATACAAATTTTATAACATAAAGCTTTGAAGAGCACTTTACAAAGTCCATGTTGTCTAAACTAAAGTTGCCTCTAATGGTAATTTTAGACTTATATAAAGAGCAAATTAAATTTGGGATCTATTTATGTCATTTAATGTTCTTTGACTGAACCTGTTATCAATAAAATGTATGTAAAATTTTGTGTTATTATGATAAGCAGAGGTGATTTCATTCTAGATTACCCACCATTTTAAGGTGGAATCTGCCCACTGTTCCTGGAATGAACTAGGAACAAAGAACAGGGTTATGCAACACCTGCAATAGAATCCGAGGGTGGAGCAAGATTACCCCACCCTTAACCTACCCTTAAAATGTCTTCATCTGAGGGCATATTAACCCTGTGCTTTATAAATCCTGCCCTTGCTAGGAGCTGGCACCATCTTCTACCACCCTGCCTCTAATGGGTTGGAGTTGGTGGCACTGGACAGAATAAAGTCTTCTTTGGCTGTTAGGTGAGTGGCTTGTAAGACTTTCTTTTTTTTTTTTTTTTTCCTGAGAATTGGGTACAACATTATATTTTACACTGGGTGGAAATTTAAGTGTATTTTTTAAAAGATGAGATCTGATCTATAATATTTAACTATGTGAGGTTTGGGGCTATAAATATTATGATGACTTTGGGGAAATGTAAGAGTGGTCTACTTAACATTTTCAATATAATACCTGCTGCTTCTTTTAAAAGGGACATTTTTTCCCCCTCATTTCCCACTCCTTTTCCCTAACCTGGGGAGAGAAAACAAAAGTTGGAAACTGTTAGAACAAAGAGACCAGGCTGGATGAAAACTAAACAGAGCATTCTCACACTTTACTCAGAAACAGAACTACGCCTACAGGAAAGGACCCACATTTTTGGTGGAAAATAAGCCACTGAACAAAAAGGGACTGGGTTTACATAGGTTTTATTGAGAGATGACTTAATTAATGAGTGTGTCAACTTGGGCACTCAGGAATTTGGAGTCTGTCTTATGGGTGAAATGGAAGGGATTCTAGGGTCAGTGGTCAGTCTCTGGGATTATGTTACTCAACTGGATGGAGGGACTGGGGTCAGTGTTTGGTGTCTGGAAAGGTTTTGTTTATGGAAGGATTAATGCTTTGGCCTCCTCCCAGAAACTGCCTTTCTAGGCTTGATGGACACCTCTTTCCCAGGGTTTGTTTTATCACTGGGAAAGAATGTATTGGGAAAGGATCAATGCTCTTAATGTATGGATTTCCTTCTCACTCTCCTTTTCCCAGGTCTTACTATTTTGGGGGTTTGTCATTTTCCATATCTAATACCTGTGATTTGTGCTAATATTCTCAAAATACCCCATATGAAAGAAGAAAAAAGTTCTCTTTTAATGTATTTATACTCTAGAGTCTGGGCTACTGACAGATCTAAAAATGTGGCTTTCTCCACTTCTTATTTATTTATTTATTTATTTATTTAGTTACCAGGGATTGAACTCAGAGGCACTCGACCACTGGGCCACATCCCCAGCCCTATTTTTTTTTGTATTTTATTAGAGAAAGGGTCTCACTGCATTGCTAAGTACCTTGCCATTGCTGAGGCTGGCTTTGAACTCGGAATCCTCCTGCCTCGGCCTCCCAAGTGCTGGGATAACAGGCCTGTGCCACCCTGCCCAGCTCACTTCTTTTTTATTTTTAATGTTAATAATAAATTCTTTAAAATTATACATGTGCCTCATTTTTGGTGGGGGTGTGTGAGGATGTTGCTGCCTTAGGGAATTGCTTATAAGTTGAAACCTCAAGCTGTTTTCTAATAAGACTATAGAACCAAAATATTCAATAAAGTTTTAAAGCAATTATAACATAATTTTTTTCTTTCTGTTCTGTTCTGTTCTTTGCATTTTTGTACCAGGGATTGAACTTAGGGGCACTTGACCACTGAGCCACATCTCCAGCCCTTTTTGTATTTAATTAGAGACATGGTGTCACTGAATTGATAAGTGCTTTGCAATTGCTGATGCTGGCTTTGAAATCACCATCCTCCTGCCTCAGCCTTCCAAGTGCTGGGATCACAGTCATGCACCACTGTTCCCGGCAATTTCTTTTTATAAAAATATATACATATATATTCACAAATTGATTTAACCTTACATACAGTGAGAAATGTAAATGCATTTCTGTATGGGCTAGATCGCAGTATTGGGAGGAATTTATAATGCTATCCTAAGACCCTTAATGCAATTCCCATCAACTCAAAAAAAGTAGAAAAAAATTACTGGGCTGTGAAGCACGCCTGTAATATCAGTTACTTGAAAAGCCATTGCAGGAGTATTTGAGACCCTGTCCCAGGACTATATGTATATAATCTGTGGTCATGGGGTTCTTTAGTGGGTGCCCATAGGTCTGACCCCCAGGTTTTATCAACAAAAACATCAACCAAGAACCTGTCTTTCTGACTTTAATTGTTTCTGGGTTGGAGGCAATTTACTGTCACTCAAACAGATGGCCCACTAGGCTCAGTTTGGAGGCAGTTCCTGAAGCCCCTTCCAATCTGTCTCTTAGGTGAGAACTGGCAGTGATGAGGGGGCGGGTTCCACAAACCAATTTTGGTTTATTTTGTGTCTGAAGCTCATTATTGTTTGAATTCCTTTCTATGCTTCCAGTCCTTGATCAAGAGCCCCAGGTTTCTGTGCTACACAGATGCTAATAAAAAAAAAATGGAGAACACTAAGCACACTAATGTTAGAAAAATGCTGAACATAAAAGTTAACTTAGCCGGGAACACCGTGTTAGTGAAATAAAAGGGTTTATTAGGGTGCCACGTGGGCAAGGGTAGGGAAAGGAAGGGAAGGGAAAGGAGGGTAGGGAAGGGATGGACGGGAATAGGGGCAAGCAGGAACCGAGAGAGAGTTCAGTCCGGGGCTGGCTTAAATAGATTGGGGGTCATAAAACCCCCTTGGAGTGAGTCCTTGCCCTTTAGGCTACCAGAGGTCAGGAGGTAGTGGACAGGGCACTTGCTGGTCAGGTTTTCTGGTCATGCTGAGGATCTCGGGAGGTGTAGTTTTTCACAAAGCACCTGGGGAGGTGTGGCCTTCTGCCTGGGAGGTGTAGCCTCCTGCCTGGAATCCAACAACTAAAATCCAGGAAATGGTAAGTTTTTGTTCTTGAGACTGGGTAGGGAGGCTGTGTGAAACCAGGAGAACTGGCAATGGCAGGAACTGGAATTGGTGGCCAGGGACTCCTCATAATTGTCTCAAGTGTCTGGTGTCCAGAGGACCTCGCTGTGGCAGCTCAGCCTTCAGTCCCCTCTGACTAGTCTTGTGGAGCTTAGGTCAGCAGTTGAGAACCCGGGCATTCTGTTCCATCATCGTGTAGAGATTTTAGTCTCTTCCTGAAGCCCTATGTGGCCATCTTCATGCTTCCTCAGCTTTTTGTTTGTTTGTTTGTTTGTTTCAGTTGTACACAATGCCTTTATTTTTATGTGGTCCTGAGTACCACTGAGCCACAACCCCAGTCCCCCTCTTGAGCTTTTTAAATGTAGGTTAAGCAATATCTCAAATCCAGAACCAATATCTGAAATCCAGAACTCCAGTTTAGCTCTCCATAGGTCTGAGAATAAATCCCTACATTTCCAGCTCTCTGTTCACATTCACAAAGCCAGGATTCCCTGCTCACATTGAATGAGGATAAAACAGAATAGATAGCAAAATAACCAGGCCACCATATAATGGACAGCTTTCAACCACACCTGGAGGCTAATGGATAGTTATGTTAATGAGCACAATTAAGGCCTATTTCAAATGTAAAAGCCTTGAGACACAGTTGTGGGAACACCTTCAACCAAATTCTTTGATTCAGGGGTGAAACCAGATGAAAGTTACTGGAAGAATGATGCTCACATAAAAGATAGAATTGAACCCAGATGGTAGCCAGGATGTCTTTTTCAATACCTATTTCAACTAGATTTTGCTCCATGTTCTGCCCCAAACCATATATAAACTCCTAAGCTGGCACACCAAAATGGGATTTTCTGCTATCCTGCCTCTGCCATATGGTGGGAGTTCTATCTTCTCTTGATTAAATAAATCATATTCTGTTTACTCTTACTTTCTCTTGTTAGTGAAAAAAGACCAGGATGAAAGCAAACTTCACAAATCAGCTCAGTGCTTTATTCAGGAATGAAATTTCACACAGGAGCAGGGGATGCAGAGACAAAATGATGCCATGATGGGACCCACTGTAATGGTGAAAAATGAGCCCCCAAAGAAAGGGCCTGGGCTTATTATAAGTTATTCTGAGAGGTGGCCTAGTGAGCATATCAATTTTGGGGGAGCACCCAGGAATTTGCAGTTTATTTGTCAATCCTTGATGGAGTCATGTTTGGTGCTTATGGATTTAGGGTTTGTTTTATGGTGTTTAATGAGAGGGATTCTAGGGTACTAGTGGTTAGTTTCTGGAATTTATTATACTGGACTTGATGGAGGGCCTGGGTTCAGTGGTTCATACCTAGGAAGGATTTGTTTGCAGAAGGGTTAATGCTTCAGCCCCTTTCCAGACACTGCATATCCAGGTTTGATGTATACCTACTCCTCAGGGTTTGTTATATCACTGGGATGAACTATATTGGGAAAGGATCAATGCTTTCAATGTATGGTTTTTTTTCTCACTCCCCTTTCCTGGGTCTCACTACCTTTGGGGTTTGTCATTTTCCATATCTAATGTTGCTGAGTGTCCATAGATTTCACTCTTCAAAATTTGCAAAATGAGATTGCAAACAAAATTTGCAAAATGGGGAATTTAGTTTCATCTCAAAACTCCAGTTTCAACAATATCAATTATTATCTTTCCATGTTTCATTTCAAATGGATGCAATATGTATCATTTTTTTCTCCAAGAACTGGATTGAACCCAGGGGCATTCAATCACTGGGCCACATCCACAGCCCTTTTTTGTGTTTTACTAGAGACAGGGTCTCACTGAGTTGCTAAGTTCATCGCCATTGCTGAGGCTGGCTTTGAACTTGCGATCCTCCTGCCTCAGCCTCCCAAGTGCTGGGATTACAGGCGTGAGCCATCGTGCCAGCCTTGGACAGCAGTTTTAAAAGATTTTGTCTATCTTTATAAGATTTTCACAGAGAATGTAGAAGGAAAAAATTCAGTGACATTAAAAAGAATAACTCTTCTAAATAAAATAGTATAATTAATATGTCCCAATTAAAGTTTTTTTTTGTAATGGGTCCTCAGTTGAGGGTTATTTTTTTTTCCCATACGTTAGACCACTTTATTTAAATTACCTGTAGAAATATTCCAAACATTGCAGCAAACTCCTTTGTCCTCTGTGGCAAGAAAATAAAAATGGGACTGGACTTCAATTTAAATTACAGGGAACTTCAATCACAAGGGCTAAAGTACACAGTGAAACTAAAGCTCAACAGCCACATAAATTTCATAGTACATTTTTTAAAAATATTTATTTATTTACTTTAGTTATACACAATGCATTTTATGTTTATGTAGTGCTAAGGTTCGAACCCGGGCCGCACACGTGCGAGGCGAGCGCTTTGCCGCTGAGCCACAACCCCAGCCCCTTCATAGTACATTTTTAATACCTGTTTTTCATAGATTTAAACCAGGAACCTGAACACTTTTCCCATATCTCTTTGGATTGAATCGATAACCCAGAAACCAGTGAAGCAGAAAATCTAGTTTTATCACCAACTCTGGTTTCTGTTATCACAGTGTCTGAGTTAAGATACCCTCTTGTAGAATATAGTAGTTATTGTGTTTTCATTCCACCCTTACATATTTACCTAGTCCTTAGTTTTATAACAGTCTGACACAAGGTGACACAGATACCAAAGTCTCTTGGATTATTTAGAAAATACCAATATCTGAGTCTTGCCTTCTTGAGAACAGTTTGAATTATAAGTGTGTAGCATCTAAGGGGTTGGTTGTTCTACACCTGGAAGGAATCTTCTAATAAAACTTTCACCTAAAAGGCAGTTTATACTTTGTTTGAAGGTGGGAGGAAGCAGGAATTGAACTCAGAGGCACTTGACCACTGAGCCATGTCCCCACCCAGATTCTGTATTTTATTTAGAGACAGGGTCTCACTGAGTTTCTTAGTGCCTCACTGTTACTGAGGCTGGCTTTAAACTCTCCATCTTTCTGCTTCAACCTCCATAGTCCCTGGAATTAGAGGCATGTGCCACCACATCCAGCTGTCAGTTCATTATTTTTTTTCTTTTATTAGATATTATGAATAAAGCTACAATAAAAATGGGAGTAAAAAAATTTCATTGACAAAAGTTTTCCAATTCATTTAAACATATACCCAGAAATATTATTACTGGATTGTATGGCATTTTTACATAGAATTATTATTTATTCATTTTTATTTATTTAGGAACTGGAGATTAGCCAATGGGCACTTTACCACCCCCTTCTTTTTTTGAGACAGTCCCTCATTGATTTGCTTAGGACCTTGACAATTTTCTGAGTCTGGTCTTGAACTTGATATTCTCCTGTCTCATCCTTCTAAGCCACTGGTAATACAGGCATGTACAGCCTTGCTCTGATGCCCAAAATTATTATTAGTGGATTATATGTCATTTATATTTTGACCTTTTCAAAACCTCAACACTTTTTTCAAAAATATATTTATTAATTATATATATATATACACACACACACACACACACACACACACACACATACTCTGGTGTCCCTTTTCTCTTTCAGATATTTGTTTGATTTAGTTTGGTTTTGTGCTTGAAATTAAAGACAGGGTGCTTACCACTGAGCCACATCCCCAGTCCTTTTTATGTTCTATTTTAAGAAAGGGTCTCACTAAGTTGATCAGAGCCTTGCTAAATTGCTGAGGCTATCTTTAAACTCACAATCCTCCTGCCTCACCATCCTGAGCCTCTGGATTACAGATATGTGCCATGACACCTGGCTTTTATATTTTTCTTATAGCCATTCTAACAGCATTTCACAGACTGCAAGAAATCTATTTGATGCATTAAATCCCTGAGGCATGTTTATGTGAAGTAGCCAGTGTAGGAGTTTTCTGTAAAGATTTATTGGAATAAACAGGGATCTGTGGTTTCTATCCCCTTTTCTGAACTACCATTGGGTATCATAGTCTATAAAAGTGCTGGAAAAACAATGTAAATTCATTGTTTGCAATCTATGGAGATTTGCACATGCTCAGACACGTTTTCTCCAGAGCTTGGAACTTCAGGATATAGCAACTTGAACAAAATCTGTTAAAGTTGAGACAGTGCACAAACTCCTTTTAAGAACAATGAGTAGTTCTGACATTATTGTTGGTGTGAGCAGGAAGTACTCAGGAAGTGTTAAGTACTCAGGAAGTGTTAAGTTTCCACTCAGGCTAACAGTGGTTTATTGTATTTTCCCCTTTTATACCCACAATACAAATTGGAAAGAAGCTTATATGGCAGCAACAGCAGTTGGGTAAATACGCTGGCAAATGTCTTCTTGAGATGAACTGACAGTATTGATATTTGGTTATTTCTCTTCCTTGATCCCAGCTGATGAAATGTTTAGAAAGACTTTATGGCCATAAAAAAAATCACTACATTTTCTGTGGCTTAGACACTTTTGTATCACTTCTCCCAAATTTCTCTATACTAAGGGTGATGCTGGCTTTTAGGGATTTGGTCCCAAATGTGGTACTTTGTTCAAGACAGGACTAATTCCCAGAGTTCCCCAGCTTTTTCTGCTGACTGAAGGTAGATATTTTCTATGTTGTCCTATGTATCTAACTCTGTTACTCACTTATGATTTGTCAAGGAGACTCTCCTAAATTGAGTAGCTTTTTATTAACCCTATTTATAGATGAAGGGAGAGTCCAGAATTTTAATATTCTGCTTTATTTTCAACATGATTTCCCCTTAACATCTGCCTTTCACTGTGTTGTTGATAAAATGGGAACCCAGTACCTTGAACATTCCGTACACAAAATCTACCAGTGAACTGTGCCACTAGTCCCAAACTCTAACTTTAGATTGGATAATTTTGCCATTTTCATGTATTTTTTTTTCTTTTTCTTCCATAGGACTGGTTTTAGGTTGGTCTTTCTATTGCTCTTGACAATTCCAAAAATTGACATACATATAGTTTTAGATTTGGTTTGTGTTATGATTCATTGGTCTGTATTATTGCAATATAGTTTTATAATACACATTAATGTCTCGTAACAATAACTAATTCATTTGGTCTCCTAAATTGGAGGTTTGAAGGTATTTTGCACATTTTACTTTCCAAAAAAATTTAGAAAAAAATTTTTATCATGCTAAAATTTTGATGGGCAAATATTTTACATTCAACAGATGTAAATGGTTGTCTTTGTAATTATTAGTTTTATTTACACACATGGTGTATATAATAAAGTACTTCATGTGGTCTGTAAATTTTCATTTTGTGATAAGTTCTGCATATTTTCCTTCAAAGCCTCTATACATGTGATATGTTACACAATATCACTTATATAATATTTATGTGATATTTTATTCTGTTAGTTAAACTGGGTGTAATGAAGCTAAAATTGTCTCTGGTCCCTAGAAACCTATTTTTTCAAACTTTAGTATTTATGTCATTATGAATGTACCTCCTCCTTCCCCCTATTCCCAGATTTCAACTGCATGGACCAACATATCTGTAACCTTATTGTATCTTATAACTATATGCTATCATGATTCACAAGTACAGTAATTTCTGTACACTATGCTACTGGTTGAGGAGTATCATACACATTAAATAAAAAGTTTTCAAAAATAAATAATAGCAATTTACATTCCATATTTTTTGGGGGCAGTACTGAGGATTGAACTCAGGGGCAGTTGACTACTGGGCCACATTTTCAGCCATTTTTTGGTATTTTATTAGAGACAGGGTCTCACTGAGTTGTAAGTGACTCCCCATTGCTGAGGTTGGCTTTGAACTCGTGATCCTTCTGCCTCAAACATTCCATCTTTAATTCATGAGAATTTGTTTCATGTCCTCATCAATACTGTGCAATTTTTTTTTTGTATCTGATTGTATTTTCTATTTCTCTAATTTGTTAAGATGTTAAGAGGTTTTGATTTTTTTTTTTTTTTTTTTTTTTTTTTTTTGTGTGTCGTACTGGGGATTGAACTCAGGGGCACTTGACCACTGGGTCACATCCCCAGCCCTGTTTTGTATTTTATTTAGAGACAGGGTTTCACTGAGTTGCTAAGTGCCTCGCCATTGCTGAGGCTGGCTTTGAACTCGTGATCCTCCTGCCTCAGCCTCCCAAAGTGCTGGGATTACAGGCGTGCGCCACCGCGCCCGGCTAAGAGGTTTTGATTTTTGAACACATCTTCTACCACAAGTGGTTAATCGTGTCTCTTGCCTCCTTTACACTTGGTGCCTCAATCGGTTTTATTTTTATTTAAAGTTCTTAATTATATGTTAGGTCATTAGTTCTCCCACCCTGTCACTTCTCTTTGTGCCTTTTAAAGGTATCATTTATGAACAAAATTTTTATTTTAATGTTGCCCAATTATAAATTTTTTAAAAATATTTATTTATAGTTGGACATAATATCTACATTTTATTTATTTTTATGTGGTTCTGAGGATCAAACCCAGAACCTTGCTGTAATAGAAGAGCACTCTACTGCTGAGCCTAAACCACAGTCCCAATTTATAATTTTTAAACATATTTTTATAACTTATTGAAAATAAATAACTGCCCTGTTTTATGGTTCTTGAGATTTAAAACAAGGGTGCAATTTCACTGATCTACATTCCTAGCCATTTTGTTAATCTTATATAGAGACAAGTTGTCAGTAAGTGGCCTGGGTTGACCTTGATATTTCAATCCTCCTACCTCAGTCTTCAAAGTAGATGGCATTAGAGACATTTACTACAACATTTTCAATACATACACACACACACACATATATAGATATAGATATAGATATAGATATAGATATAGATATAGATATAGATATAGATATAGATATATAGTTGGTACTGGGGATTGATCTCAGGGCACCTGACCACTGGGCCACATCCCCAGCCCTATTTTATATACTATTGATAGACCGGGTCTCACTGAGTTGCTCAGTGCCTCATTTTGCTGAGGCTGGCATTGAACTTGCAATCCTCCTGCCTCAGTCTTCAGAGCTATTGGGAATACAGGCATGCACCATTACACCTAGTGTTGCCGCCTGAAGCGATGGCCGCTTGGAGCAACGAAGCTGTGGGAAGAAGTTCAGAGACGAACTGGAAACAAACAGCCTTTTTATTCTGATAACTTTTCTCTCTTTCTCTAACAACGACTTTAACACACACCACACACACACACCAAACAACCAACACACCAAATGGCGCATACCCAATCAGCAATCTTGCTCAAGTCTCTCAAGATCCCGGGCCAAGTCCGTGAGACTTCGGAAGGCAGCAATGCCCAAACATCTCCATGGCTCATAGTCAACCGCAATCTTAGCCATCTCCCCAAACAGGGCTCCTGCAACCTAGCATAAATTTATTTTTATAGTAACTTTTCACAGATATAAGGGGATGAATCTTGAGGTGGTATGTCATTAAGCCACAGTAATATCACCAGGCCATTTAATATTTTATTTTGAGATAGGATTTTCCTCAGGTGCTCAGGGCCTTGCTAAGTTGCTAAGATGGCCTTGAACTCTTGACCTTCAGCTTCTGCCCCACCCCCCAAGTCATTTGGAGTACAAGTATAATACCAACTATTTGTTTTTATTTTGAAGTACATATTACGTCTGAAAATAATTTATATCTGATAATAAAAAAGCATATAATACAATTTTCCCCCAAATATTCCCTTTTGCCAGCAGTTTGTCTTGGAAAAAAAAATGTCATTTTTCTATTTCTGCACAGTAGTGCAAGCAATATACTTTAACTTTGTCTAAATGGAAAGCATTTTTTATTTTATTTTTTAAAATAAAGACACTGTGTTACTTACAGAGGTCTATTTGTTAATATTATTATGAAGCATATATTTATTTCTATAACTGTATAGTATATAGCATTGTGTGGTTAAAATTATTTGTTCATTGATGAACTTAAAGTAACTATAATATGTAGCCTAAGCATATGGTAGTACAAAAACCTAGATGTCAGTATTCACTATATCATTAAAAAAAAAAAAAAAACAGCTTAGAGTGCATTGCTTGCAATGTATATCCATCATTATATGAGGAATATTTTGTACAGATTCATATATATTAACATTATATACAATTAATATTATAATTACTACCTCTCAAATTTTCCATATCTGTTTCAATTTAATTTGTTCTTTGGAAGCAACAACATATGACACTCTGTGTATATGTATGTTTTGTATGTCTAGAAAAATTTTACATTTATTTAGGATATTCTATTTTTACTCTTTATTTTTATGGAATTGTCTTTTTCAAATTATTGAGATTTATAAAGATTATATCTTTTATTTTCACTGGTGAAATCTATAGATTTTCTTTTTTAACCTCAGTTTTAGATGCATTCCACTTTTTATAGCTTTATTATTATGTAATGGACTTGTAATATCCTGCATATTTAACACCAACCCTAACCACTCTGGACTATTGATGTCTGAGTGGAAAAGATCAGAAAGTATCTATGCAGAAAGCAGGAGATGGATGCAAAACTGGTAAATGTTAAGTATGTAGGAGCCAATCTTGATGAAAAGGTATTGGTGAAATATATAGGGGAATAAAGGAAAAGAGCAATGAAGGAAAAAGGAAAAATATGACCAATAGAGGGAATCAGATACAACAAGTCTACAATGACAGCATGAAGGTAGTGGGGTACTGTCTTTGTACACAGAAATAAGATTTAGGGAGAAACAAAAATGTAACTGTGGCACATTTCCCAAGTGAGAGAGGTGAATGGGTTCTGTGATTATCTCTTCCCACCTTGAAGTAGAATTGATAGTTCATAGGGCATGCCTCAGTAGGTAGTAAAACACCATTTCCAAGTACCTTTATACTTTTGCATGGCTACAAGCTGTCTTTGACAATTATAGTCACATTATATCTTTGTATTTTTTAGTTTTTCTTTTATTAATTTATTCCATTATTTGTTTCTTTATTCATTCACTTTTGCTTTGGTTGTCATTGTTTTTACGTTCCTGATGAGTATATAATAGTATCAATATCCTGAATGTTAACTTCTATAATATTAGTTTATTTGTTTATTCATACACTTACTTGTCATTTGAATGTTTTCCCCTTTGCCAAGCCTGCTTTATGTTAGTTCTAAACCGTGGTTTATTAAGAGTTGATAAAAATACATCATTTCAAACAGTTCAGGGGCCTGTCACTTAGGCATAACCCCAATCACCCACTAAAGTGTAGTTCCTGGTCAACTAAAAGTTGTGCTGAAACTCCTGTTTATTCCCATACACACCTTAAAATAGGACTCCTGTCTCCTTTTTATATGTTGGAGAGCAGACTAACATCCCAAAGCAGCAGGTAATAAACCTAGATAAATTTTCCATAAGACAAACCCACTACTGCATTTAAATTGTATACATTCTTGACACTGTGATTGTCACTGATACCTTTTATTTTCTTCTCTTTATCTCTCTCTCTCTCTCTCTCTCTCTCTCTCTCTCTCTCTCTCTCTCATACTACAGATTAAACCCAGGAATGCTTTTCCATTGAGACATATCCTCATCCCTTTATAAAATATTTTATTTAGAAATGAGGTTTTGCTGAGTTTCTAAGAGCTTCACTAAGTTGCTGAGGCTTGCTGCTTTTGAACTAGCGATCATCCACCCACAGCTTCCCAAGACTTCAGGATTATAGACATGCACCACTGAATTCAGCTTTTTATACTCTCTTTAAAGTAAGCATTCACAACAGCAAAAATTAAATTGGCATTTATATCACTCTCCTAATGTAGTAATGTATTACCAACTAAAATATTTTTAAAAACCAATGTAATGAATGACTACTATTTTCTTTACAAGGGTATATTTTGTCACCTCTTTAGGCCTTGGTGTTGGGTCTTCTTCCTTGTTTTCAGAATAAGGGTGTCTCCTATTATCAAATGGACCTATGTTAATTGTGTAGAAATTTCTGATTCTACACATCATCTAATCTCCACATTTTTGAGGCTAGTGGAGGTAGGAAAAGGACAATATTCATAGCCAAGGAATTACTTTCAGTGGTAGCATAGTACCATTCTCCATCTTGGAATGCTTCAATGGTAAGGTGGTACCAAAACCACAACCCTAGGACTTTTGGACCCCTGAAAGCACTATGTATGACTCTAAACATTTTACTCTAGCTTAAAATCAAATTCCTGTTGCTTGCTTAAAAATTAAAGCACTGTGTAAAAGAAAGGTGAATGGGAATTAAGTCCTCTCATGGCATTGGGGTTTAACTTTAATTCTAGTGGATAATTAGTCAAATCAGGAAGGTCTTACTATTGTCCCATCATTTCCAATGATATGGAATCGAACATTTAGATATACTGACCTGACAAGACAAAAATGCATTTTAGAAAGGTGATTTTTTTGTGCCCCATGGCTTGGGACCCCCCAAAAGACCACCAGAGTCCTTGGTCAATGTAAATAACAAAGAGTCATTTATTAGCAAGCTCGAGCTTGGTCCTCCGCGCACTCGGTAACCAGTGACGCTAAGAGGCCCCAAGCCCAGATATAGCAGGGTTTTTATAATGAAATACATATAAGTTAAGGGGGGCTTCACAGCGCTTTTTTGATTGGTTAAATATAAAGTCACGTACAAAGCATTACTTTTGAGTTTTGGGTCAGCCTGACCGCTAGGGGAAGGGTGATCAGCCACGCAGTTTTGCAAGCTAGACAAAATAAGGGGCAAGGATATTTTGTGGCTTTTCTAAAGACTGAGAACAGTTTTGGGAAAGACATGTTTACACAATCATTTGCATTTTTCACCTTTCATTCCCCCCTTTCCAAGAACATCTTGAGAGTCAATCTTGGGTCTCTCTAGCTCTGACTTTTGTTGTTTGGTGCTGATGGGCTGGTTTGAGTATTAGGTTGGGACATATTGCCATCGTGGTAGGCAATGTGACTACTAATCTTAGTTTAAATATGAGCCCAGGGTCTGTTTCACTGACGTATAGCCTTAACCACCAGCTCTTTTCTGGAGTCCAGTCAGTGAACTTTTTCCCTGTCTCAGTAAACTTGATTACCAGGGGGTTACATTGGAACTTTTTGCATGGTCCAGTTAGAATTTGGTTACAATTACTAGTTTTCTTCCTGTCAACAGAACCTCTGGTAACAGCTCCCAGCTTGAGGCAGGTTCCCAGCTAGCCTGTCCAGTGGTTTCACATTTACAATAAAAATCAGCCTCCCCTAGCTGGGCACGGTGGCTCACGCCTGTAATCCCAGCACTTTGGGAGGCTGAGGCAGGAGGATCACGAGTTCAAAGCCAGCCTCGACAAAGTAACTCAGTGAGACCCTGTCTCTAAATAAAAATACAAAAAAGGGCTGGAGATGTGACCCAGTCGACGAGTGCCCCTGAGTTCAATCCCTGGTACCACCAAAAAAAAAAAAAAAAAAAAAAAAAAAAAAATCAGCCTCCTCATCACAACTTTTTTTTTTTTTTTTTTTTCTCAACGGGATCTCCCCTTTCTAGGACATACATAAAAGGGTCGCCTTCCTAGGTAGTATCTCTTCATTGGGGTGCCGTAGCCCCCCCACTGTGAAAACCCTAAGGCCCCTTCTGGGCCATACACCCGACAGTGGCTAGTTTTTGGGGATTTTTTTGGTAGCCAAGGGGATGGTGCCACCCCATTTTGGGGTGAGTTCCCAGGTCAATAGGTAGGGTTGATGGGGATTGGGATTTTCTTTAGCAAAAAGCCAGCTGTCTATTATACAATAGAGTAAGGGAAAGAACATAGTCACAGTTTGTGGCGACGATTCTTGATCTTCAGCAGGTTGTCCTTGGATCTGTTCACTGGCCACGCAGAATCATCCAGGGCAGGAAACACGATGTCAGGAAAGGGGTCAGCAGACTTGGCGTGGATATGGTGAATCCAGGAGGAAATGCCGTCGACCTTGAGAGCGATGGGCGTTGTTCTGTCGGTGTTGCTTCACCAATATTTAGTCGCCTGGTCAGAAGTTGTGGGGAATGGGGGGGTGGTCTCGGCTCATACAGGCTTTTGAGCTTTGGCTAGACCCCCTCGTGGGCCCTCTGCAGGGCCTGGAGGGAAAATAAGAGTTTAAGATCGTCTGCCTCATCTTCTTTTAGGAGTCCTTTGGTTAGGTTAGGGATTATTGGGGGTGGAGCCCCAAACATGATTTCATAGGGGGTAAGCCCCATCTTGTAGGGGGAATTACATACCCTATAAAGGGCATTGGGAAGGAGGGCCACCCAGTCATCACCAGTCTCCATGGTCAATTTGGTTAAGGTCTCTTTTAAAGTTCTGTTCATTCTTTCTACCTGTCCTGAACTCTGAGGTCGATATGTACAATGTAATTTCCAATCTGCCCCAAGTATCAAAGCCAGCCCCTGACTTACCTGGGAGGTAAATGCTGGCCTGTTGTCTGACCCTATCATAACAGAAAATCCATACCTTGGCAGGAGGTCTTCTAAAACCTTTTTAGCCACCACTTGTGCCGTCTCTCACTTGGTGGAAAACGCCTCTACCCAACCTGAAAAAGTATCTACAAAAACTAATAAGTACTTATATCTATATTTTCTAGGTTTTACTTCGGTGAAATCAATTTCCCAATATGCCCCCGGCCTGTCCCCTCTTACTCTGTTCCCTGATTCTTGTTTGCTATATCTTGGATTTTCAACTTACATACCTTACAATTTGTGACAATCTGTTCTATCTTATCTTGCACACCTTTAACTCTAATTCCTGCCTGCCGCATCAAGTCCTGTAGTTCCCTTGTCCCCATGTGAGTGTTCTGGTGGCGCCTGCACAATACCCTCTGTCCCAACAGTTCTGGAAGGATTAAGCGGTACCTGGAGTCTCTCCATCACCCTTCTAAGCATTGGACCATAGGCTGTTGGCAGATCCACGACATGTCTTCTTCTGTGTAGGCCAGGTCTTTTGGGAGAATTCGTGGGCCGGGGTCCGGGAGTTGAGCGACTATAATCAGTTCTCTCTGAAGTGCTATTTCCCGTGCTGTCTTATCAGCTAGGCTATTGTCCCTGGATAGGGGATCAGTTGGCTTTGGATGTCCGGGGCAATGGACGATGGCCAATTTCTTGGGCATCTAGAGGGCGTCTATCAGGGACACAATTTATTTTTTTTCTTTTCTTTTCTTTTTTTTTAATGGATTTTCCTTCTGCAGTCAGCATTTTCCTTTCTCTATAAATGGCCCCGAGAATGTGGGCAGTTGCAAAAGCATAATGGCTGTCCGTATATACAGTCAGTTTCTTGCCCTCTCTCAGTGTCAGTGCCTTAGTTATGGCTATCAGTTCTGCCTTTTGGGCAGAAGTGCCCACCAGCAGTGGCTCAGCCCAAATCACCTCTGTCTCAGTCACCACTGCTGCGCCCGCATACCTCTGACCTTGGTG
>CM046675.1:1431737-1461908 GCA_025594165.1 Tamias sibiricus | reverse complement strand
CTAAAGGACATTCCTCAGCCTCATGATGTTAATTACCATGAGGAAGACCTGAAGGAGTCTTCAAGACGAAAAAGAACCAAAAAAGAAATGAAAAGCTGAGGTTGTAGCTTGGTGGTAGAGCACTTGCCTAGCACCAGTGAGGCACTGGGTTCAATCCTCAGCACCACGTTAAATTTTTTTTTTCTCAAAAAAAAAAAAAAAAGTAAAAAAATGAAAAGAAGAGGTGTTCTATCTCTCAATTGTATTCTTGGCCCATAATAAAAGTCTCCTTCAGAGCCGGGATTGGTGGCGCACTCCTGTAATCCCAGCACTTGGGAGGCTGAGATAGGAGGATCGTGAGTTCAAAGCCAGCCTCATCAATGGTGAGGCATTTAGCAACTCAGTGACACCCTGTCTCTAATAAAATACAAAAAAGGGCTGGGGATGTGCCTAGTGGTCAAGTGCCCCTGAGTTCAATCCCTGGTACCAAAAAAAAAAAAAAAAAAGTCTCTTTCAGTGCTCAATTGGTACCCTTTCTTGTTATTGCTTTCACAATTCTGAGAGGGGTGAAAAAGACCGAATTTGGAAAAAAAAATTGGAAACGCAATCGGTTAAGTAATATGCTAATGTGTCAGATTCTGTTTATCACATATGATTTCCCCCAGACCAAGCATGTGAGAAACAAGAGCATGCATTTTCAAAACAAAAATAACAAACATTTTAAGGCATAATTTCCTTTATTTTTATTTTTTATTTTTTTGCCAGGGATTGAACCCAGAGGCATTCAACACTGAGCCACATCCCCAGCCCCTTTATTTTCTATTTTGAGACAGGGTCTCGCTAAGTTGCTTAGGGCCTTGCTAAGTTGTTGAGGCTGGCCTCCAACTTGCAATCCTCCTGCCTCAGCCTTTCAAGTCACTGGGATTAGAGCCCTATCCCACCGTGCCTGGCCAAGGCATAGTTTCTAAGTACTCTAATAGAGTGCCACACTACTTTACTGGTTTTTATTTTTTTGGTTCAGTTTCCTCAACTGTAAAAAAATGGGCTGGGTGCGGTGGCACATGCCTGTCATCCCAGCAGCTAAGGAGGCTGAGTCAGGAGTATCTCAAACTCAAGGCCAGCGTCAGCAAAAGCCAAACGTTAAGCAACTCAGTAAGACCCTGTCTCTAAATAAAATACAAATTAGGGCTGGGGATGTGACTCAGTGGTCAAGTGCCCTTGAGTTTAATCTCCAGTACCCCCCCCCAAAAAATGAGTATAGGACTTCTGTGAGAATTAATCAATAATCCACGTGAAAGCCCCCAGCTAAATGGTCAATGATTCTCCTGTAAAAGTATTTAAAAAATGAAAAATGGTCTCTCAATAACTTCCATCTCATACCTGCATTATCAACCTGTGAGAAATATGAAGTTGTATTAAACAGTTTGCTTTGAACATGAGAGGCTCCCATATACAGTGTTGGAAATGGCCTCATTCTTTTCTTTTGTGTCCGGGATTGAATTCAGGGGCACTCAACCACTGAGCCGCCTCCCCAGCCCTATTTTGTATTTTATCTAGAGACAGGGTATCACTGAGTTGCTTAGAGCCTTGGCCTTGTTGAGGCTGGCTTCCAACTTGTGATGCTTCTGTCTCAGCCTCCAGAGCTGCTGGGATGACAGGCGTGTGCCACTGCACCTGGCTCAGTGGGTATTTCTGAATGTCCTTTCTCCATGATGACATCCACACGACTGACTCCCATAGGTACTTTACCAAGAATTGATGGGCTGAGGCTGTGGCTCAGTGGTCAGCACTTGCCTAGCACGTGTGAGGCACTGGGTTTGATCCTCAGCACCACATGTAAATTAGTAAGAAATAGAGGTCCATCGACAAGTAAAAATATTAAGAGGAAAAGAAAGAAACGAGTGACATTCTCACTTGGCCATGATGTTGGAGGTCGACCCAGGGTCTCTGTCACCTTGACCACATGGCCACCACTTAGTCCCTCAGAATCACAGATGTGATAGAGATAGGAGAGAGGCTTCCATAAGCCATGGGGGTGCGCGGATCACCAGCACACCAGTAGGAGGAGGAGAGAGGCTACAGCAAATTCTTCCACACATTCCCCAGAAGGGACCAACCCTGCTGAGCCCTTGATTTTTTTTTTTTTTTTTTGTACTGGGAATTGAACTCAGGGGCACTCAATCACTGGGCCACATCCCCGGCCTTTTTTTTTTTATATTTTATTAGAGACAGGGTCTCACTGAGTTGCTAAGTGCTTCGCCATTACAAGAGGCTGGCCTCCAACTCGCAATCCTCCTGCCTCAGCCTCCCAAGTGCTGGGATCACAGGCGTGTGCCACTATGCCTGGGTGAACCCTTGATCTTGAACTTCAGGCCTCCAGAACTGAGAAGACCAATTGTGGGAGCCGCTCATCCTGGGGGGGGGGTTCTTGTCATGGTGGCCACACATGGGATATTATGACTCTTGGCCCACTGTGACCTCAGGAATGAAGAGGGCCTCATAGTGACCATAGGGTTGGGGCAATGTTTGAAGACCCGTAGATTCAGTACTCCATCTGTCCAATCATGTCTCAGTGACGGGATACTCCCAGACAAAGTCCCTTGGATGGGACGGTATAGCCTGGGGCAGAGGTACAAGGGAGCAAGATGCAGGGCCAAGCCAGGTGTGGTGGCCCAGGACTTCCATCCCAGCAACTTGGGAGGCTAATGCAAGAGGACCACAAGTTGGAGGCCAGCCTCAGCAACTTAGTGAGGCCCTAAGCAACTCAGTGAGACCCTGTCTCTAAAGAAAATACAAAAAGGACTGGGGATGGGGCTCAGTGGTTGAGCACCCCTGGGTTCAATCCCCAGTACCTTAAAAATAAAAGTTCCCTTTAGCCACTTTCTTAGTGTGCAACTATTAGCTCAATGCATATACAAGTCAGGGATGGCATTTCCTGGTCCCTTACATCCAGATGAGATCACCAACTGAATATAAGTGGAACTAACGTGTGGCTTCCATCCAGGGTACAAGAAGGGAGGGTCACTGTGTGCAGTAGCACATGCCTGCAATCCCAGCAACTTGGGAGGCTGAGGCAGGAGGATCGCAAGTTGGAGGCCAGCCTCAACAACTTAGCGAGGCCCTACACAACTCAGCAAGACCCTGTCTCTAAATAAAATATGAAAAGGGCTGGGGATGTGGCTCAGTGGTTAAGCACCCCTGGGTTCAATTCCCAACACACACACACACACACATACACACACAAATCACTGACTTCTAGACCAGGGGTCCCCCACTTTTCATGTAAAGGGCCATATGAGGTCTCTGTCCCTTACAATCAACCCTGCTTTCAAAGGGTAAGAGCAGTCCAAGAGCCCAAGTATACAAACAGGTATCGTGGTGCACACCTGTAATCCTAGCAGCTCAGGAGGCATGAGGATCGCAAGTTCAAAGCCAGCCTCAGCAACATAGTGAGGCCCTAAGCAGCTAAGTGAGACTGAATTGGGGATGTGACTCAGTGATTGAAGGCCCCTGAGTTCAATCCCTGATATATAAAAAAAAAAAAAAAAAAAAAAAAAAAAAAAAAAACAGAGCCTTTTATTGTACTATGATGGTTTTAGAATTCCCTTTTTCTATTTCTGTAAAGAAAATGCTGGTGGATTTTGGTAGGAATCACATTGAAGTCATAGATCCTGCCAAATTGTACTGCACTGACCAATGCAGACTCATTTGGTGACATACAGGTCACTGAGACCTTTGAACAGTGCTTGTAACTTTCATGTACACATAAGCGTGTGGGGTACCCCAGCCATGGGACTGGTAGCCACCTCGTAGGTAGGTCTCCCTTCGCCAACACAGTCAGAAATGTAAATTACTTCCATTATCCCACAGTGGTATAGAGTTCAGTGATCAATGTTGTATTGTTTTTTTTGTTGTTGTTGTTGTTTTGTTTGTTTGTTTTTTTTTTGATTCCAGGGATTGAACTCAGGGGCACTCGACCACTGGGTCACATCCCGAGCCCTATTTTGTATTTTATTAGAGACAGGTTCTTACTGAGTTGCTACGTGTCTTGCCATGGCTGAGGCTGGCTTTGAACTCAGGATCCTCCTGCCTCAGCCTCCCAAGTGCTGGGATTACAGGCGTGTGCCACTGGGCCTGGCTCTCCTTTTTATATCTTTTTTTTTTTTTTTTTTTTTTTTTGTGGTACCAGGAATTGAACTCAGGGGCACTCGACCACTGGGCCACATCCCCAGCCCTTTTTTGTATTTTATTTAGAGACAGGGTCTCACTGAGCTGCTAAGTGCCTCGCCATTGCTGATGGCTGGCTTTGAACTCGCGATCCTCCTGCCTCAGCCTCCCAAAGTGCTGGGATTACAGGCATGCGCCACCGCGCCCGGCTCCTTTTTATATCTTATTTAGAGACAGGGTTTCTCTGAGTTGCTTAGGTCCTTGCTAAATTGTTGAGGCTGGCCTCCAGCTTGCAATCCTCCTGCCTCAGCCTCCTGAACCACTGGGATGACAAGCGTGTGCCACCACGCCCAGTTCAATGATGTATTTTTGCTTAACATACATATTAAATATGTTAACCAAGAAAGCACATCTCCATCTTTTTATTAAACTTACAGATCCCATATCTCTCTTACTGGGCAGAATGTCATAGAAGTGATGTCTGCTGCAAGTTTCCTTCAGATGACTGATGTCATTAGTGTATGTAAGACTTTTATCAAATCTTCCTTGGACATTAGTGAGAAGGAAAAAGATCGCTACTTCAGTCTCTCAGATAAGGATGCCAATTCTAATAGCATAGAGCGTTCTCCTTTTTATGGTGGCGGCTGGCGAGAAGAAAGCAGCTCCCCACACTCTCACCTCAGCCCAGATCAGGGAGCAAGTATAATAAGTGGAAAGTCATGGGGTAAGTATAATTACCCTCCAGCCTCCCAATGGAGCACTCAGCTCCCTGTGGCCAAGCACGAGCAGAGGAAAGATTCCATTAAAAAGACCAAGCATCTGCGACTGTCACAGCCTTCTGAAGCTGCTCAGTACAAGTCAAGCAAACGAGAAGCACTGCCTTTCCTTTAATAATTGATGCTTGAGTTTCTAGGTAGCGGGCCCTGAAGATTTGCCGGTGGCATTGTCTAAACATAAAAAAGACGTCTGCTGCTCAAACATCAAACAACCTCACCAACAGTGTGGCCTCTGCTCTACATGCATGGGGCCTCCTACATCAACATGTTATAACAAATGGACATTTTGATCTTTCATTGTTTGGGACTTTATGGGACAATGCCTTGCGGGTATTTGTCTAGAGAATTCAGTGTGTTACTTGATGGAACTTAGGGCAGCTGATTTGTTTAAACAATTTGATATGCTATGCAATTTGGCTCAAACCAAAAGGCTTGTTGCCTTAAAGCCGCAACATCTCCTCACAATTTGGACGGCTGTTAGTCATCATATATAGTCGATCCTAAAGGGCTCACATTGGATGGCTGGTTAATGACGGGTAAGATCCCCAGAGGGGGACAACCTAAGACAGGCACAGTCGCACGGGACAGTCTCATGTGGCCGACATATCAACCTAAGACAGGAGTCAAGGGCACAGCCTTGATTATCCGATGACGGGTAAGAATGTTGGTTGCACATAGACGTCCTAGAGCATTACCTCTTTTAAAACAAAAAGGGGGAAATGCAGGAGCCCTGTTTGGGGATTGGCTTGTATTGCAGTTGACTATGAGCCGGGGAGATTTGGCTTTTGTCGCCACCCGTAGTCTCACGGGATTGTTGCGGGATCTCGAGTGACTTGGCCGAAATTGCTGATCGGGTCAGCGCCATTTTAGTGGTGTGTTTGGCGTGAGTTAGTTGTTAGAACCAGAGAGAAAAGTTATCAGAATAAAAAGCTGTTTGTCTCCAGTTTGCTTCTGAAGTTCTTCCCGCGGCTCCGGTGCTCCTAGCGCTTCAGGCGGCAACACCCATATATACCATGATTTATCCAATGAAACCAGGCTGATCTTAGAGTTTATGCATCACTCAGTAATTGAACTTTTCCTCTTCTCCACCACGTAGTTCTCAAAACATTCACGATCTGTTTTTCAGTGCTGATGCACACCAGAGGACTGATGGTGGCCTAGCCATTGGTCACCAGCATCTGGACACAGTGGCGTATTGGGTCACTCTTCCATATGATTCTTGAGGAGGAGATGAGGCAGTCCAGAAGGTATGTAACTGTGAAGAAGCCCATGAGCAGCAGGATGGTCCTGGTTGAAGGGTAAAAGTCACCCCGGGGAAGGCCATGCAGCCAGGGGATTTATTCACCAGCATTTATGGCTGGTTAAGGGAGAAAAGAAACGGGGAGAGGAGTCAGGGAGAGGGGAGTGTGCAAGCTCTGGTGGAAGAGGGTACAAGCTCCGAACAGAAGTGGGAGTCTGGTTGTGCCGGCTGTGGTCTCTGGAGCTATCGGCTGGGGCAGCTGCCCTCAAGCTGGAGAAGGTGGGTCTAAGTCTGGTGCAGTGGCTGCCTCCTCTCAGCAGGGATGAGCTGCTGTGTGTCTCTCTCTGTCTTCCTCTGTCTCCATCTTCCTCTTCCTCAGTCTCCGTCATCTTTTCTGTCTCGTCCTCACCCCCCAAACTCCGAATGGATGGGAGCTTATATAGGGATTACTGGTGGGGGCTGTACCACAGTGAACTTTAACATTATTGGCTCCTGCTCATGGTGTGAGGGTGGCCTTCAAACCTATTGGCTCCTGCCCTGGGGGATGATGAAACATCCCACACAGAGAACAGAGCGATCTTTTGGCCCTCTGCCTGTGGAACAGGGCAACCTTTTGGCAACCTTTAAGCCCATTGATTCCTGCCCATTTATCACTGGTGGCCGTCTGTTCTGGCTTTGGGAGACAGGCTGGTGCTGTGCAGGTGCTGGCACTGCCTCTTATGGCTGCCCAGGAGGGCCACCATGTGCCCGCTGGAGAGGGCCATGCGCCCCACAAGGGCCATGTCTCAAGGTGTCCATGGTGAAAAAGAAGCATCTGAAGAAAGGACCCAAAAGACCACAGAGAGCAGGACTCGGTGACAAATGTCAGACTGCCTGAGGTCCTGTTGTGGGAGGCCACGATGGTAAAGATGAGGTGGAGGCTGACGGACAGGTAGAGGCCACACGGGGAAAGGAGGCCACACAGGTAGTGAGGTGGGGACCTGGGCTTGAACTTGACCAAGCAGGATTGCAAGGGGCTGAGGTGAGGGCCTGCAAGAAGGTGGCACAGCTGGAGAGGCCCCGTGTCACCCTGTGCAGGTAGATCATGGATTTACAGGTGACATCATCCCAGGACCCTAGAGACCCCAGGACGTCACTAGCAATGAAGATCACCGTGAGCAACATCACGTTGTGGGTCAGGGCCAGAAGACCGATGGTGAGGTTGGTGGGCTTGGGCCTGTGCCCCTCCAAGATCAAGAAAACATGGAAGAGAAATAGGACGGTGTTGGCCGAGATGCCAAGGCCAACTTCCACAAAAAAGGCATTTTTCATGCCCATGTTACTGTACAGCTGGTTGTTGTGGTTCATTGTGTCGGGAAAAGAAGCACACAGTGTGAGCCTGAGGATAAAGCAAGAAAGATTCTTCATCCTCAGCATACCATCTTGCCAGGTGCAGTGGCGCATGCCTGTGATCCTAGCAGTTCCGGAGGCTGAGGCAGGAGGATCGCAAGTTACAGGCCAGTCTCAGCAACTTAGTGAGGCCCTAAGCAACTCAGGGAGATCTTGTCTCTAAATAAAATATAAAAGGGGCTGGGGATGGGGCTCAGTGGTTAAGTACCCCTGGGTTCCATCCCCAGTACACCAAAAAAAAAAAAAAAAAAAAAAAAAGTGTACTGTTTTCATCAATCTCAACTACCACCACTCTTATGTTTACAGGGATAAATCCCAGCGCAGCCTCCTGAGCTGGTGGGATTATAGGCGTGCCCCCCCCCCCCCGCACCTGGCTTGACTTGCATCTTGATTATGCGTCAGGTATTTTTTATACAGATTTTTTTAGTTGTGGATAGACCCAATAACTTTATTTATTTTATTTTTATTGTTATTATTTATTTTGGTACCTGGGATTGAACTCAGGGGCATATGACCACTAGGCCACATCCCCAGCCCTATTTTGTATTTTGATTAGAGACAGGGTCCCACTGAGTTGCTTAGGCCTCACTTTTCCTGAGGCTGTCTTTGAACTCGCGATCCTCCTGCCTCAGCCTCCTGAGACCCTGGGATGACAGGCGTGCACCACCATGCCCAGCTCTTGTTTTGTTTTTATATAATGCTGAGGATCAAACCCAGTATCTCATGTGTGCTAGGTGAGTACTCTACCACTGAGCCACAACCCCAGACCCATGTCAGGTATATATTTAAAGATCTACATCTGGGGCTGGGGTTGTGGCTCAGCGGTAGAGCGCTCACCTAGCACGTGCGCGGCCCAGGTTCGATCCTCAGCACCACGTAAAAAATAAATTCATTGTGTACAACTAAAGCAAATAAATAGATATTTTAAAAAAGCTCTACATCTATGTAGAATTTTCTTAAATTTTATTTTTTTTAGTTGTTGATGAAATTTTATTTTATTCATTTATTTATATGCAGTGCTGAGATTTGAACCCAGTGCCTCACACATGCTAGGCAAATGCTCTACCACTGAGCCCCAGTCCCAGCCCCTCTGTGTAGAATTTGAATGAGGGATGGCATAGAAGTGGAAGTCTGCCCCCATCAAGTAGAGTCTCATTGGATTACACATGGAAACAGCTGTGTTATTTTAGTTGCTATCTTTATTTAATCATTAATTTGTGGCCAGACTAAATATTCTTTTCTTGCATGTGTGCTGGGGATTGAACTCAGGGGAACTCGACCACTGAGCCACACCCCCAGTCCTATTTTGTATTTTATTAGAGACAGGGTCTCACTGAGTTGCTTAGTGTCTCACTTTTGATGAGGCTGGCCTCCAACTTGCAATCCTCCTGCCTCAGCCTCCTGAGCCATTGGGATTACAGGCATGCACCACTGCACCCAACCAGACCAAATATTCTTAACACATTAATGGAGAAAATAGTGATAAGTGTGGACTCTTGAATACACATATGTGACCTGTCACTTACCATATGTGTGACCTTGATTTCATACAGCACGGAGCTCCAGTCATTTTATGTATGAAATAGGCACAGTCATATATTTGATTCTAGAGATATTGGTGAGAAATAGTGATTAAGCAATACTTACCAAGCAGGGAAATGTTTCTGGTACATAATGATTTCTAGAAATGTTATTATACACTTCTACATACATGTGATTTAAGATACTTATTCCAGCTCTTTCATAATTATCACCTCTGTCCCTGCTAAAAGAGAAAAGATAAAAATTTATTGAAATAGTGGAATATATTAAAAATCTGTGCTGAAAGGAGTCTCCTGGAATTTTAGGTCTTTTCTCTGACTTCCCAAATAACTATACACCTCCCATTTTTTTAAAAAATAATCATTCTAGAGTAATTAGAGTCCACTTATGAATTACTAGAAATGTATAAATCCCCCCCCATCTTTTTCTCCTCAGGCATATAGAGTCAGGGGTGTAAATGGAGCCACAATTAAAATAGATCCGTTTAAGACAGGTGTGATGGTGTATGCCTGTAATCCCTGTGGCTCAGGAGGTTGAAGCAGGAGGATTGCAAGTTGGAGGCCAGCCTCAGCAACTTAGTGAGGTCCTAAGCAACTCAGCAGACGCTGTGTCTAAATAAAATATAAAAAAAAGGGCTGGGCATTTGACTCAGTGATTGAGTGCCCCCAGGTCCAATCACTAGTACCAAAAAAATATATATATATATTTTAATATAAAATACATTTTATATATATATATATATATATATATGTGTATATATATATATATATATATATATATATATATTGGGTCTCACTGAGTTGCTTAGGGCCTCGCCGTTGCTGAGGCTAGCTTTGAACTCACGATCCTCCTGCCTCAGCCTCCTGAGCTGCTGGGATAGGCGTGCACCACAGCGCCCAGCAGAAAATAGAAAGACATTAATTAGAGGTCCAGCTGTCTCCAAGTTTTGTGAATCTCACTTTCTCACACTGTTTTGTGACATCTTCTTCCCACACATAAACAGCAGGTGCCTATTTTAGTACATTTTTTCCAATTTAGGTAAAATGTATACTGATAGTGTTTTAAAAGAATTAGTTGAAATAGATACAAAATTACATTTGATCTGGGCCTGGTGGCATGCTCCTGTCATCCCAGCTATTAAGCTATTAAGGAGGCTGAGGCAGGAGGATCAAGTTTGAGACCGGCCTTGGCAAGTTAGTGAGACCCTGTCTCAAAAAAATAAATAAATAAATAAATAAAAAATAAAAATAAAAAAGGAAAGAAAAGGGGTGAGGATTTCTCTCAATAGTAGGTCACCCCTGGGTTCAATACCCATTATATAAAACAAACTTATAAGTATTTAGTAAAAACATTGAATAATATTTCTAAGTTTTCCTTCTCTCGATCACTCCATTTGAAAAACCTGACTTCTTGAAACACATAGTCACATAGTAATGGGAGACTGTTCAAGTGGTTCCTTTTAATTATGTTTTTTTTTTTTTCATACCTGGGATTGAACCCAGGGGTGCTTAACCACTGAGACCCATCCCCAACACCTTTTAGATTTTATTGAGGGACAGGATCTCGCTGAGTTGCTTATGGCCTCACTAAGTTGTTGAGGCTGGCCTCCAACTTGCGATCCTCCGGCCTCAGCCTCAAATGTGGACATTTTCCACCTTGTGAGTCAACAGGCTACAGAAGGAAGCACAGAAAGCAAGGACACACCTATTTTCTCACACTAAGGCATAAGCATTAGCGTGCATACCTCTAAGGGTTTGACTGATACATGAATAATGCCGTCTATGTCCACAACTGAGCCATACGTGTCCATCCTTACATACACAGAAGAACGTACCTGGATTTGTTGTTATTCTACAGCTCCACTTTGTGCAAACTCTCATCCCCTTCTGTAAATTAAAGTGAAAATGGATAAAAAGGCTGAGTGCAGTAACGCACGCCTATAGTCCTAGCAGCTCGGGAGGCTGAGGCAGGAGGATCGAAAGTTGCAGGCCAGCCTCAGCAACTGAGCGAGGCCCTAAGCGACTCAGCAAGATCCTGTCTCTAAATAAAAAATAGAAAGGGCTGGGAATGTGGCTCAGTGGTCGAGTGCCCCTGAGTTCAATCCCTGGTACCAAAAAAAAATAAATAAGTAAAAATTTAAAAAACTAAAATATTTGTGATTTAGAGAGAGAGAGAGAGAGACAGAGACAGAGAGAGAGACAGAGAGACAGAGAGAGAAAAAAGAAAGAAAGAAGCAGGAAGTCCTGGAGGTGCGTCATATCAGACCCCAAGCTGTCATCACTGGAAAACTCAGTTCTGTGGAAGAGTTTGTTTTTCTAATCAACCCAAAGGTAATGTAAGAGGACTTTGTCTCTGGGGCTGAGGACATGGCTCAGTGGTTAAGCGCCCCTGGTACCAAAAACAAAACAAAACAAAAAAACAAAAAAAAACAAATAATAATAGACTTAAATATTACAGTAGACACCATGTGTAAGTGGAGTACAGAAACAGCTAACCAGAGAGTCATTGAATTCAGAAAAACACACGCAAATCTTAACTTACTTGATATATCCTTTGAAAAAAAATCACTAATTCTGTGAGTCTTAAAACTCATAGAACTGACAGGTGTGGTGGCGCACGCCTGTCATCCCAGCTCTTGGGAGGCTGAGGGAGGAGGATCGTGAGTTCAAAGCCAGCCTCAGCAATGGTGAGGCACTTAGCAACTCAGTGAGACCCTGTCTCTAATAAAATACAAAAAAGGGCTGGGGACATGGCCCAGTGGTCAAGTGCCGCTGAGTTCAATCCCCAGTACCAAAAAAAAAAAAAAATAAATAAATAAATAAATAAATAAATAAATAAATAAGAAGAAACAAAAAAGAAAGAGCCAGTCATGGTGGTGCCCGCCTATAATCCCAGCAGCTTCAGAGGCTGAAGCAGGAGGATTGCAAGGTGGAGGCCAGCCTCAGCAATGTAGTGAGGCCCTAAGCAACTCCTTGAGACCCTGTCTCTAAATAAAATACAAAATAGGGCTGGGGATGTGGCTCAGGGGTCGAGCGCCCCTGGGTTCAATGCCTGGTACAAAAAAAAAAAAAATTCCCTGAGAATCTCAGCCTTCTCCCTTCCAGCCTCCTCCCTCCCAGCCTTGGTTCAGCACCAGCTGGTTCTGCAGCTGTGGACTTACCCAGACAGATGGGACAGGGACACTCACTGCAGCTGGGAAGAACTTCACAGGTTTAAGGAAGGGGTGTGTTTGTCTCGTCTCTCTGTGGGCCTCTACTTGTAGAGTCTGTAAGGTAACAAGATCTGGCTGGAGAGCATGAATGCCTGAGGTCCCCAGTGGCACATGTCACCTGCCTCTAAATTATGCTTTATTCTCAGATGTGTAACAGCACTTACGGATGGTGGGACTCCAGACTTCTCTCTGAGTTCCCTTGACATGTCTGGGAGAGGTCCCAGTCATGCTGATGACAACAGCTTCTCCCATGTTGATGACAGACCCGTCTGGTCCAAAAACTGGTTTCTACCTGTGAGGCCCGGGCTCCTCCTGGGAGATGCCAGGATTGCTGCGACCCCCTCCCTACATTCGATGATGCCACCCGCCTATTTATTTATTTATTTTGGTACCTGGGATTGAACTCAGGGGCACATGGCCACTGGGCCACATCCCCAGCCCTATGTGTATTTTAATAGAGACAGGGTCTCACTGTGCTGCTAAGTGCCTTGCCATTGCTGAGGCTGCCCTCCAGCTTGTGATCCTCCTGCCTCAGCCTCCTGAGCTGCTGGGATCATAGGCGTGCGTCACCACACCCAGAGTGTTTAGTGTTATAAATCTACACGTGCTGAGGCCAAGAGGCTGGCGTACATGCAGGAGGACATGGGCTGGATATAAAATATGAATGACTGTGAAGTATTGTCTGGATTTGCATCCATCCAACACTCCAACCCTAGCCTCCTGGTGGCTGGACAGAAGAGGGGTTCCAAGTCTTCAGGATCTCCAGTTTTCCAAAAGAAGCAAGAAATAGGGTTTTTATGGAAATTTTCCTATTTGTTTTCTTTTTAAATGTGGACTGTTTTTTTTTTCATATTTGGTCAATAGCAGGTTGTGGGTCCACAGAAATGTGAGCTACATTCGGCTTGTGGGCTTGCAGTCAGTTTGCAACTTCAAGGAAGGTTTTCTTTTTTCTTTCTTTCTTTTTTTTTGGTCCTGGAGATTGAACTCAGGGGCACTCGACCACTGGGCCACATCCCCAGAACCCCCTTTTTGGGTATTTTATTAGAGACAGGGTCTCACTGAGTTGCTAAGTGCCTCGCCATTGCTGAGGCTAGCCTCCAACTCGTGATCCTCCTGCCTCAGCCTCCCAAGTGCTGGGATCACAGGCATGCACACCACGAAGCCCGGCCCTTTTCTCCTCTTTAGAAGAAAACCCCTGAAGCACAGAGAAGGAACAGACAAGGCTGCAGTGAGCCAGAGAGGCTCTGGACTGCACGCCCGGTGTGCGCTCTAGAATCCCACAGTGTGAACGGTGTGTGATACAGACGCAGGCACCCAGGCCAGCCTCGGTGTCTGAAGCTGGAGCCACCCTGTGGCTGTAGTGATACCCCCCAGAAATCCACATGACGGGAGTCAGGCAGAGCAGTGGGGTCCTCCCCCCCCGATTCTTTCCCTCGCTGCAGTCACACCTGCGAAAGTGACACACCCAGTGTCCCTTTCGCGCAGTCACTTGACAATGCACTTTGTGCTTGCAAGGTCTCAGGGACCGTCCTCCCCTTCACAGGGACTTCCCAGGTCCCCCTTGACACCCGGCTCAGGGCTGCCCTTCCAGCTCCTGCAGCAGCTGCAGAAGATGCTCGTGAGAATCCCGCCCCCGCAGACCTGAGGTGACATGTGTCAGCGGGAGCTCTGCCGACAAGGCTGTGGAAGCCTCTGGGCTTGAGGGATGGAACCCAGGGGCACTCGAGCACTGAGCCCCACCCCAGCCCTTTTTTGTATTTTATTTTGAGACAGGCTCTCACTGAGTTGCTGAGAGCCTTGCTAAATTGCTGAGGCTGGCCTCCATCTTGAGATCCTCCTGCCTCAGCCTCCAGGGCCACTGGGATTACAGGCGAGCGCCCCCGTGCTCTGCCCTCTGCAGTTCTCATGCAGCCTTTGGGTCACAGTGGACCCAGAAGCAGTGGAAGGTCGGAGGCTTCTGGCCCTGTGGGGAGAGGGGAAAGTCTGTGAGGTGAGCTGAGGCCCAGAGAATGCAGGCTCAGGGTGCACAGAGAAGGAAAGGCAGAGGCCGAACCCCATGGGTGTTTGTAGACCAGTGAGTGGGACGGGTAGACAGGCGCTGCTTGATGGCACTGCTGAGCTGTTGCTATCCATGAGGGTAAGGGACAAGGAATTGTGGTCACACGATTTGTCACTGAGTCTCGAAGGCAGAATCTGTTAGGAATGTATTGGCTTGAAGTATACAAATGTGTATTTCTGCCAGGCTTGGTGATGCATGCCTGTCATCCCAGTGCCTGGGAGGCTGAGGCAGGAGGATCACAAGTTGGAGGCCAGCCTCCACAATTTAGTGAGTTCCTAAGCAACTCACCGAGACGCTGTCTCTAAATAAAATACCAAAAAGGGCTGGGGACGTGGCTCAGTGGTCAGGCACCCCCGTGCTCCTCTCAGTCCTCCCCTCCCACCCCCATCACTCAATCCCCTCCGGCCTCTCCCACTCAGAGGTAGGAGGTCTTCTCAGGGATGACTCTGGGGACCTGCCACTCCTGGGGGTGCTCCCCTGGACTTCAGCCAGCCCTGGGCTTCCAGGGGACCCCCTCACTCCCCGCTGGGTCCTCCAGCAGGTCCTCTGCTCCCCAGAACAAAGCCCAGAGCCCTTCCTGGGCAACTGAGAGGGGCAGAGAGGCAGATGCTGGCCCGGCCAGCCATGTCTGCCATTCTGAGGTGACCACGCACCCCCACCCAAAAGACCCTTGCTTAAGCTTCCCCGGACATCCCCATAATCATTGTTCTTTAATTTTTTTTCCCGATACTGAGGATTGAACCCAGGTATGCTTAACCATGAGCCACATCCCTGCCCTTTTTATATTTAATTTAGAGACAGGGTCTCACTGAGTTGCTGAGGCTGGCCTCTAACTTGCAATCCTCCTGCCTCAGCCTCCCAAGCCACTGGGATTACAGGCATGGGCCACTGCACCTGGCTTCATTGTTCCTTTTTTGTTTTTTTTTTTTTTAATTTTTAAATATTTATTTGTTTTAGTTGTACACAATGCCTTTATTTTTACATGTGCTGAGGATCGAACCTGGGCCGCGCATGTGCTCGGGAGCACTCTACTGCTGAGCCACAACCCCAGCCCCCATTGTTGTTATTAACAGAATATCAGCAACTGTTTCTGCAGAGAACTCAGTGTGGTTTGAAAGTTCCTCATTTCTTGAGGGCTAAGTCACTCTGTCTTGCAAAAGTTACATTTCCCTACAAACTTGAGGATGCACAAAAATTGTTCCCTCTGCTTTCTGTGGTAAAGACTTGTGAAACCTCTGTCTAGCCCAAAAATTGGGGACAAAGATTAACTGCTACGCACTCACCCCTGGATGTGTCACCACCCCACTGAGTCTAAACTTTAAAGAATTTGCAGACTCGCGGCCCAGAGACCTTGTCAGGCACCAGCCCCTGTGGGCCCCGTAGCTAATAAACCTCCTTCCTGAGTAGTCCTGGGGGGCCAGCCTCATCCTAGACACTCCTCAGCCCCCTGGTGGGGTTCGCACCCCACATTCGCTGCCCCAGATGGGAAACACCTGGGCCCAGCCACCCCTCGTTCCTCTGGGCCTCTCTCTCTGGCCATAGGTCCTCCCTCTGATCCCCAGGACACCTGGCTTACTGCTCAGCACTCTTTGGAAACTCAGGACAACCCAAGGGCCCATCCTGCATCTTGTATGTCCCAGGGACTTTCTCTGCCTCTGCTTTAGGCAGGGTAAAATATCACAATTGGCCTGGCTTGGTGGCGCATGTCTGTAATCCCAGTAGCTTGGGAGGCTGAGGCAGGAGGATCACGAGTTGGAGGCCAGCCTCAGCTATGGCGAGGCTCTAAGCAACCCAGTGAGACTCTGTCTCTAAATAAAATACAAAAATGGCTGGGGATGGGGCTCAGTGGTTGAGCACCCCTGAGTTCAATCGCAGGTACTACCCCTCCCCCCAAAAGTCACCATTGAACACTAATTCCTTTTAGAACACAGTCAAAGAACTGAGCAGCACTCAAATGACCCCCGAGCTGCTCTGATAACAAGAGGGGACCCCAGTGCCACCCTGGGATTTCCTTAGGCTGTTGCTGGTGTCAGCAGAACTGCCACAAGGTGACCCTAGAAAGTGGTCACTAGGTCCATCGGCGGCAGAAGGTCACACCACAGGGTCTGGCTTTGTGTCCCACGGGCTGCTTCGACCACTGTCCCATCAGCAGCCGGGACCCTGGTGAAGTCCCTCCTCCCTCGACACAAGCCCCGTGTGACGTCACCACGTGCTGCGCCAGCCACAGTGACTCTGTGGGGACAGGAAAGAAGGAGAGGAGCCGTCACCTCTGGGTACCCATTTTATGACCACAGATCTGAGAAGCAGAAACGGTGGTGTGAGGGGGTACACCTGTGTGACCCCGCAGCGTGGCGGGAGGTGTGGGCCCAGGGGCAGGGCGGGGTCCTGGGGAGGCCCCTGGTGTACCCTCCAGGTGGCTGAAGGAGCCTGGTGGCTTCTGCGTCTCACTCCAGCTGCGGTTCCAGGTCCTTGAGACCCCGTGTCACCTGCCTGAGGAGACAGGTGTGACAGCACCAGGGAGGACCCGAGAGGACCTGCCACCGGGAGGTGACATCCAGCAAGGGGATGGGGCCTCACCTGTGGGCCTGCAGACCCTCAGCTGTCCGAGTCCGTCAGGGCCACTTTGTTCTGGAACCTTCTGCCTGTCTGGTCCCTGTGCGTTGGGGCCACCTGCTTGGGGAGCCCGCGGCCATTTTGGGGTCCCGCACGCACAGCACGCGTGGGCCATGCAGGCCACCAGCCTGCACGACAGCCTCTCCAGCCCCTGCTGCTGTCGCGGGCAGGGACTGTGGGGCCATCGCAGGGTGGCTGGCAGAGACCAAGCTCTCCTCTGGTGACAGCACCTGCGAGGGCTTGCTGCTGGCCACCTCCCCCATGCTGCCGCTCGACCAGGACTCCGGGACGGGATCATGGGGATGGGGAGTGTGGGGGCCCCTGCGGCCTGGATGCTGGGCTCGCTGGCCCTCCTGCCCCTCTTTCTTGGTGGCCTGTCCCCCAGGGGCTCCTGGGGCAGGAAGAGGGTGGAGCCCAGGGCTGGCATGGTCACTGAACTTTTTGCGGCCATGGTGACACTGGAAGGGACGAGGGGCAGGGCCGAGGGCCCCCGCGCCTCAGGGGCACCAGGCAGGCCGTGCCCCAGGCCTTCTGTTGGTGCCGCATGAGGTAGGTGGCCATGGCCGCGTCGAACTTCCTGGTCTTCCAGGTGTCGCCCAGGGACTAGCCCAGGTTCAGCATGGCCTGCACGATGGCCGTGTCCAGGGCAGGGTCCCTGGGGGTGCTGGGCTCGGGGTCCTGGCCCTGGCTCAGCCCCGGGTGCCTCAGCACCTGGTGGATGGTGGGCCTCTGCGTGGGGATGACGGTCAGCACCTGCGCCTCAGGGACAGGTGGCCGGGGACGGCATACACTGCACACAGGACCTGCCTCCTCAGCTGCCCGAAGGGGAAGTGGCTGGTGACCGTGTGGCACGGCAGAACGTCCAGGCTCCACAGGTCCACGGCGGGGCTGTCGCAGGCCTGGCACTGGAGCAGCTCGGGGGCCCAGCAGGACGGGGTGCCACACAGCCGGTGGAGCCTCCGCCCGGCCCTGAACGCGTGGCTCAGGGTGAAGTCACGCAGCTTGACGCAGCCCGCCGCGACCCCCAGGACCTTGCCCGACTTCAGGTCTCTGTGCGCGACGCCCTTCGCCTGGCACTGGCCCAGGGCGCTCGCGATCCGCCGGACGAGGCCCAGCGCCTGTGGCCTCGGGGACAGGCCAGGCCTGTGGCCTCGGGGACGCAGCGGCTCAGCGGTCCCCCACCTGCACACTCCATCACGAGGTAGACGGCGCCCAGGGTCTCGGTGACCTGGAAGAGCTGCACCACGTGCGCATGCTCCATGGCCCTCCTGATGCCCAGCTCGGCACGAGGAAGGGCAGGTCCTGCTCCATCTTGGGCAGATCTTTCACGACCACCTCCGTCCCCGTGAGGATGTGCTGGGCCAGCTCCACGGTGGCAAAGCTGCCCTGGCCGTTTTGAACCTCAGAACCTCATAGTGGCTGGTGAGGGCGTCCTCCAAGGACGAGCTGGCCGAGAGGCCCTGGCCCACGCTCATGACGATGCTGCTCTGACTACACATCCTGAGCAGGGACACTGGGGACAGCGTGGGACTCCCAGACCCAACGCCAAACCAAACAAACTCAACAAAACAACCCCAAATCAAAGAACAGGCCAGAGGCCATGGCCACCGGCCACCAAACGAGCTAACTATCCATGAGTCTCAAGGTCACCAAGCTCCCTGGGCCTCAGGGACAAAGACCCAGCTGTGACCACGGCCTTCGTCAAATACCTGCTGTTTGAAATTCCCTCACAGGGGCTCCTCGTAAGGTCACGGCAGAGCAGAAGCCACCCTGGTGGTCTTGCTCAAGGGCCTCCAGGACCTTGGCCACTGGAAGAGGGAAAGGATTCTGGAAGCTTCCGTGGGCTGTGGAGACTCATTTAGGAAGGAAAACCTGTAAGGTGCTTCCACGGCCAGTCCCAATGCCTGTAATCGTGTCTGCCTTTCAACACCTCATCAGAGGGACACTCAGGCCACACCACTCTTTTTCTCTTTCCACTTGGAATGACTGGTGTCCAAAGGTTGGTAGCACTTCACTCACATCATGACACGCTGTAACACAAATGCTCGGTTTTTCCAGACACGACACCTCAGGGCACGTCACTAACATCTAAGGTCCTCCTCCCTCTCTTTTTTTTTTTTTTTTTTTTTGCACTGGGAATTGAACCCAGGGGCCCTCGACCACTGAGCCCCACCCCCAGCCCTGTTTTGTATTTTATTTAGAGACAGGGTCTCGCTGAGTTGCTTAGCACCTTGCTTTTGCTGAGGCTGGCCTCCAACTTGCGATCCTCCTGCCTCAGCCTCTTGAGCCGCTGGGATTACAGGTGTGAGCCACCACACCTGGCTGCTTCATTTCATTTCCCATCTGAAACCCTAGAACCTGAAAAGCACTAGGTTGATTGATTCAAAGTGAGGCAGGACAAACCTGTCATTCAAGAATCCTATGGCCAGCAAAAGGGTCCTTCTCACGGGAGAGAGTAATGGAGGCATCGTAGATGCCTTGGTCCCTTCGTGCTGCTCACCAGAACACCTCAGCTGGGTCATTTGCAAGGACTGAAATTGACTTCTCCCAGTTCTGAAGTCCAAGTCCAAGGTCAAGGCACCAGGAGCTTGCTTTTGCCTTCGAGCATGGTACTTGGTTGCGTGTCCTCGCACTGCAGAAGGGGCAGAGGTTAGAACCCACTCCTTCTAGCTCTTTCCACTCTCCCTTCCCTTCTTTCTCCTGTGGTAGCAGCTAGTGAAACCCAGGCCTCATGCAAATGTTAGGCAAGCTCTCGGCCACCGAGCTACCCACCTGGCCCTTTTTATTTGATTCTGACCAAGAGTCTCACCAAGTTGCGGAGGCTGGCCTTGAACTTGCCATTCTCCTGCCTCAGTCTCCCAGTAGCAAGGAGTACAAGCATTTACCACCATGCCCAGCTGAGGGACCTGTGACGATGGGGTGGGTCCTGAGGAGGGGACATGGGCCTTGGGCAGGATAGACAAGGGCTGTTTTGGGAAGGCAACCGGAAGTCAGCGCCTCATGCCTGATCCCCTCCATGAAGGCCCCACCTCTCCATACCCTGGGATAGAAGTTTCAACAGGAATTTTGGAGGGACACACACATTCTATTCATAGCACCAGTAAAAGCTGGTCAAGGGACATGATCACCACTGGAACCTACCTTTAGGGTCCTTCACACTGAACTGGAAAACATCGGACGGGAACTCAGAGCTGGATAAAGATGGAGAGATCTCTGCAGAGGCAAATTCATCACAATTTTACAAGCCGGAATTCAATTTTATAAGCTAAGTTTTACAAGCTAGAATTAGAGATGAATTTTTTTTTTTTGGGGGGGGGAATCAACTATCGAGCCACATCCCCTGCCCTGTTTTCTATTTGATTTAGAGAAAGGGTCTCACTGAGTTGTTTAGGGCCTTGCTAATTAATTGCAGCTGGCCTCCAACTTGTGCTCCTCCTGCCTCAGCCTCCCAAGATGCTGGGATTACAGGCATGCACCACTGCACCTGGCTTCATTGTTCTTATTAACAGAATATCAGCAAAAATTTCTGCAGAGAACTCAGTGTGGTTTGAAAGTTCCTAATTTCTGTGAGGGCTAAGGTCACTCTGTCTTGCAAAAGTGACATTTCCCCACAATCTTGAGGATGCACCAAAATTGTTCTCTCTGCTTTCACGTCCTGCCATTCCACCAGCTTCCTAGACATTCCTCAGGCTCCTTAGGAAGCAGGAGGAAGCTCCCTGGTGGGGGTTTCCCACCTTTTGCTGCCTCAGATGGGACCCAGGATCCTGGACTTGCCTTGTGAAACACCTCCTCCCAGTCACCCCTCTGCTCCTCTGGGCTGCTTTCTCTGGCCACATATCCACCCCCTGACCCTCAGGATGCCTGGCTAAGTGCTCAACACCCCTCATCTCCCAATGTCCTGCCTGGCACTGGGTGCACACCCGTAGGGTACACAAGCCTTAACCCCACCACTTAGGCCAAGGTGGGGGGAGGGATGGCTCTAGAAATTGCCACTTTACACACTCCTGTCCACCTTCCAAAACCCAGGCTCTTGTCCTGACAAAACTGACCAAGAGCCCGGCGTGGTGGCCCACGTCTGTCATCCCAGAGGCTCCGGAGGCTGAGACTGGAGGATCGCAAGTTCAAAGCCAGCTTCAGTAACAGCGAGGTGCTAAGCAACTCGGGGAGACCCTGTCTCTAAATAGACTACAAAATAGGGCTGGGGAGGTGGCTCAGTGGTTGAGCGTCCCTGAGTTCAATCCCTGGACTGTCCCCTGTGTCCCCCCACCCCGTGCCACCCCAAACAAATCTGACCATGAACGAGAGCCAGAGACACACAAGACAGGATCTTCCCGCCTGCGCAGACAAGGGGTGGAAACTCGGTCCACCTTGCCCTCCTTGTCTCGGGGACACACTCCCTGGGTGACAAGTGGCAACAGGCGTCCTTGAGCCCTGCAGCTGCTCTGGCAGAGACGGGGTAGGGCGGCAGAGTGGACACTGGTCCCGGGGTCAGCACCAACGCCAGGCCGTGGCGGGTCCGCCGGGCTCGCCCTGCAGCCTTCCCCGCCTCTTGCTTGCCACCCAGTGCCAACACGGCCACAGAGGGCGCGGGGTGAAGGCTGGTGGCCATGGCATCCTCAGGCGGCCCCCACCGGTGTCCCCGGGAGCCCAGCAGCTCCACAGGCCGGTTCAGCAGGGGCCAGAAAATGAGCAGCGGGAACCTGCTCCCGCCTGCCACCACCAGGGCTCCAGGGCTCAAAGTGCCTGTCAGTTGGGAGCCGCTACAGGGCGGGGCCGGGGCTTGCGAGGGGGCGTGGCCAGTGAGGGCCCAAAATCCAATAAGACGTGGGGGGTGGGACCATCCACTAGTCTGGCTCCAACCGCTCTCCACACAGGTCTCTGCCTGGGCTGGTGGGGGCGAGGCCCAAAATGTAGGGGCGGGTACCAGTGAGTGGGTGTGGCATCGGCCTGTGGGCGGGGCCTGAACATCCTACCCTCAGCTCTGATAAAAGGGCCTAGACAATTATCAAGCAGGGGATGTGGCTGGGTGTTAAGTGTCCCTGAGTTTAATTCCTGGTTGTCCACCCCCCTCCCCCCACACACACACACAAAAAAAAGAATTTCGGATGCTGGGGATATAGCTAAGTAGGTAGAGTGCTTGCCTCACATGTACAAAGCCCTGGGCTCAGCCCCCCAACACCCAAAAAAAGAGTACCAGCAACAGCCTGGCCAGGTGGTGCACGCCTGTAATCCCAGTGGCTTGGGAGGCTGAGGCTGGAGGATCACAAGATGGAGGCCAGCCTCAGCAATTTAGCGAGGCACTTAGCAACTCAGTGAGACTCTGTCTCTAAATAAAACATAAAAAGGGCTGGGGCTGGGGCTCAGTGGTTAAGTGCCCCTGGGCTCATTCACTGGTTAAAAAAAAAAAAGAAAGAGAGAAGCCGGGCGTGATAGCGCACGCCTGTAATCCCAGCACTTTGGGAGGCTGAGACAGGAGTTTTGCGAGTTCAAAGCCAGCCTCAGCAATGGCGAGGCACTTAGCAACTTAGTGAGACCCTGTCTGTAAATAAAATACAAAAAAAAGGGCTGGGGATGTGACCCAGTGGTCGAGTGCCCCTGAGTTCAATCCCTGGTACCACAAAAAAAAAAAAAAAAAAAAAAAAAAAAAAAAAAAAAAAAGCCTGAGAGGCTGTTCCAAAATACAAAATAGGAGCGGTGATGAGACCCAGAGTCAGAACCCCTAAAGGATTCAGCGCTCAGGCTGTGGGAGGAGGGGATGGGAAACAGCAGCCTCCAACCTGTCACTCTGGCCTGTTTCCTTCCTTGATTGGATGCAGTGAACTGTCACTCAGAGGACAGGCTCACTAGGCTCGACCTGGAGGCGGGGCCGAAGCGCTGTCCAATCCGCACAGAGCCCGGCGGGACTTCCACGTCCTCATCCGGTCTGTTCCGGAGCCCGCCATCCTTTGGATGTGCTGTGCCTGAAGCCCAAGTACTGGGCTTCACAGGGGCTGGTAGAGCCGCGGGGAAGAGGCCCGACCCCTGGAGTCCAGGACATGGTGAGTGCGCGCGGGCACCTTGAGACCGGGCGGGCCGGCTGAGGACGCGGGACTGGCCATTGTGGGACCTGGGAACGGTAGTGGAAAGTCCTCAGGGTGCTCTGCAGCTCTGCCAGCCGCAGGGCCTCTCTGAGGCAGCTCGGTCCCTGCTGGGCCGTCCAGGGGAGCTGAGGTCAGCAGGTGAGGTCCTGGGCATCCTGTTCCATCACTGCATGGTCTCTTCAGCCCTCTGTGGGCATCCGTGTGCCACTCGCCCAGCGTGTCCCCGAGTGTGTTGTGACGATGGGGACAGTCTTCAGGAGGGAACCCCAGCTCTACATGTTCCTACATGAGAGAAGCTGTAGATGGTTAGGGTCCCCAGGTCCTCGTTCCTCCTGAGCTTTTTAAAGTAGGGGAAGCAGTATCTCCAATCTGGAACTCAGATCTGAAATCCAGAGCTCCAGCCTACTTCTTCATAAGTCCGAGAATAAATCCCTAAATGTCCAGCTTCCTGTTCACATTCCCAATGCCAGGGTTTCTTCTTCACATTATCAGTAACCCCCTCCGACCACCACCACGTGCTCCATTTCCAGTGGATACAGTGTTTGTAATTTTTTTGTCTCCCAGATCCAGATGGCACTTTTGATTTTTTTTTCCTTTTTATTTATAAGCATTTCACAAGAGGAAAGCAAACAAATATTACTTTATAATTTGAAAAAAAAATAATGAAGTATCTCTCCTTGGCACACACACCTAATCACAATGTCTGAGTTAAGATTTCCCCTTTTAGACTTTACTGTGTGATTTGTCCTCATCCATCCATTGGACTAGTACTGGGTTTCAGAACTGCCTGACCTGGTGTGCCCACAGATGTCATGTCTAAAGTCTTTTGTAGTATTGCATGAACACCAATCCCAAGTTCTTCTGCATCTGGAGAGTAGTTTGAAATATGAGGTGGGGGCTCCTAGGGAGGAGCTGAAAGCCCTTTGGCTGACAGGAGTCTTTAGTTATTCAGAGCGGGGCTTTTCTGTGAAGTCAAGGTAGTTTGAGGACGCCCCCTACCTTGAAACCCAGATTCTTGCACTCAAATCAAAGATTTCAGGCACATTGCTCAGAATAGCAAGCAGGCTGTGAGTTTATAAGTGATGTGAAATGGGGGAAAAGGGTCACTCACAAATGTGAGAGTGCGTCCTATCAGAGAGGAGAGAAATAGAGTGCCTTTCCTGCACTCTAGTTTTATTGGGAATCCCAGGAAATTGTCATTCTTTTTTTTTTTTTTATTTAATTTTTTTGTAGTTGTAGATGGACAGAATACCTACACTTTATTTGTTCATTTTTTATGTGGTGCTGAAGATCAAACCCAGTGTCCCAATCATGTTAGGCAAGCACTCTGCCACTAAGCCCCAGCCCCAGCCCCAGGTCCGTGTCTTGACTTTGGATTGACAGCAGGATATCATCAGACTTTCAAGTCCCCACTGCCATGACCACTCTAGGTGTATTTGGCCCAGGCTGATCAATTCTAAGTGAATTCTTTTTTGTTTTTTGGACCATGGATTGAGCCCAGGGGCACTTAACTGCTGAGCCATATCCTCAGCCCTATTTTTTATTATATTTAGAGACAGGGTCTCACTAAGTTGCTTAACACCACTTTTGCTGAGGCTGGCTTTGAACTTGTGATCCTCTTGCCTCAGCTTCCTGAGCTGGTGGGATGAAAATTGTGTACCATCATGCCAGGCAAAAGCCTCAGTTTTTACAAATGGATAGCAACAACTTGTACTCCATTTGTAGTTCATTACAATTTTTTATTTCATGCCTTCATCAACTGTTTAATTTTATGAATATGATGTCATTTTGTTTTCTATTTCTCTAATTTCTTAGAGATGTTGACTTTTTTGTGATGATTAAGTACTTAGGTATTACCTATATAAAGAGGATATTCAGGGGGCTGTGGCTGTGGCTCAGGGGTTGAGCACTCACCTAGCACATGTGAGGCACTGGGTTTGATCCTTAGCACCATAGAAACATGAGTAAACAAATAAAATAAAGTCTGTCCATCTACAATTAAGGAATATTTTTAAAATAGGCTATTCAACTCTCTTTTCTGTTCTTTTGATGTCCTTATCCTTTCTGATTAAAAGTATTTAATTATATCTGAGATAATTAGTTTTTCCCATCTGTCACTTCTTTTTGTACCCTTTAATGATATCATTAGATGAATTGAATTTTTTTAATACCCAATAAATGAATTTTTAAATGTATTGTTTGTTTAATTTTGTACTGGGGATTGAACCCAGAGGTGCTTAACCACATCCCCAGCACTTTTTATATTTTATTTAGAGACAGGTTCTCACTGAGTTGCTTAGGGCCTCACTGACGTTGAGGCTGGCTTTGAACTCATAACCCTCCTGCCTCAGTCTCCCAAGCCACTGGGATTACAGATGTGTGCCACTGCACCCAGCCAACATGTTCTTTTGTGTTAACTTAAAAAAAATAATAATGTCTGCCTGTTTTGTTCTTAGGATTGAAACCTAGGGTGCTGTTCTTCTCACCTAGATCCCCAGCCTTTTTTATATGTTATTTCAAGACAGAGTTTCAGTACCTTTCCCAGGTTGGTCTTGAAATTTCATTCCTTTTGTCAGAATGTCCCAAGTAGGTGATATTATGAGCATGACTACCAAGTTTACACCATAACTCCCCCTTTTATACAGCAACTTTTGAATGTTTTATATTTAAGTATGCACTACTTCTGAAAATTATATAGTATGTAGTATTAATAAAGGGTATAGTTACATTTTTTGTGATGGATACCCCCTTATTATAACATCTTTCTTTGGAGAGGATGTCATTTTTCTATTTCTTGGCAGTGGAAACACTCATTTGCCATTGTCTAATTGGCAATTGTCTTCTAAAAAATTCTCTCTTTGATTTCACAGGTGTATCTGTTCCTATTATAATGATGGCTACTTGTTTATAACACACAACAATGTGTGGTGTAATGATCATTTGGTCAGTGATGAACTTTATGTATGACAATAACACCACATAGTCTCAGTATGGAGTAGGGTACAATCCAAGTGACAGTTTACACTGCAATATTTGCAAAAGAGACAAAATCACTTTTCAGTGAAATTCTGGAATGTATGCCCACAATTTAATTAGACACCTTTGTACACATTCATATAAATAACAAGTATATAGATATGTGTATATATGTGTGTGTGTGTGTGTGTGTGTGTGTGTATGAATATTACATCTCATATTTATGGGAGCTCTTTTATTTCATTTGTCTTATTTTCAGGGGTAGGGGTGTATAGGGAAATGAACTCAGGTATGCTTGACCAGTGAGCCACATCCCCAGCCCTATTTTGTATTTTATTTAGAGGCAGGGTCTCACTGAGTTGCTTAGAGCCTCACAGGTGCTGAGGTTGAGTTTGAACTTGAGATTTTCCTGCCTCAGCCTCCTGATCCATTGCAATTATAGGCATGCACCACTGTGCCCAGCTTCATTTGCCTTTTTGAAACACTAACATTTGACATTACAGACACACTGTGCATTAGTTCATTTTTAATATATTTAAATTTTATTCTTTTGTTTGGGATGTTCTGTACTCCTCTTTTTTATAAATTGGCCTTTACCAAACTGTTGATATTTTGATTAGCTCATGAGTTTTAGACACTTTTTAAAATTTAACTATGTAAGTCCATATGTTTCCTTTTTTACTTCAGTTTTAGGTGCATCCCACTTTTTATATTTATGATGGTATAAATTACTTATAATAACCTGCATATGTATGTTTATATTTATTTGTGTGTGTGTGTGTGTGTGTGTGTGTGTGTGTCTTTTTTTTTTTTTTTTTGTACTGGGTGTTGAACTAAAGGTCACTAGACCACTGAGCTACATCCTCAGCCCTGTCTTATAATTTATTTAGAGACAGGATCTCACTAAGTTTCTTAGCACCTTGCTTTTGCAGTGGTGGACCTCCAACTTGCTATCCTCCTGCCTTAGCCTCTGGAGCCACTGGGATTACAATCATATGCCACCAGCTCAGCCCCCTTGTCTTATTTTTCTTTTTCTTTTTGGTGTTGGGGATTGAACCCATGGCCTTGTGCATGTGAGGAAAGAACTCTACCGAGCTAAATCCACAGCCCTTATTTTCTTATAGTCTTGGTCATATTTCTTGGTATACATAATTTTCCAATTCTGATGTATTTTTTAAATACTTTTTTAGTTGTCAATGGACCCTTCATTTATTTATTTATAAGTGGTTCTGAGACTTGAACCCAGTGCTTCAGACATACTAGGCAAGCACTTTATCACTGAGCCACAACCATAGCTCTATTGTTGTGTATTTTAATATAAATTCAATGTATACATATATAGATATATATACACATGTTTGTGTATATATATAATGTGTAATATATATTTAGATTTTATGTTTTATTTTATTTTAATATGTATTATGTGTGTGTGTGTGCATGTGTGTGTGTGTGTGCATGTGTGTGTGTGTGTGAATTTAGGTTTTATGTTCTTATCCAATGTAAGAATATTTTCTGCTGGGTATGGTAGTGTACACCTGTAATTCCAGCAGCTTGGAGGATGAGACAGGAGGATCAGGAGTTCAAAGCCAGCCTCAGCACAGGCAAGGCACTAAACATCTCAGTGAGACCCTGCTCTAAATAAAATACAAACTAGGGCTGGTGGATGTGGAACAGTGGTCAAGTGCCCCTGAGGTCAATCCCCAATATCAAAAGAAAAAAGAAATATTTTTTAGTGACAGAGTTATTTTTTCTCAAAAATTATTTTTTACTTTTAAATCTATTATGGATATTTTATATGGGATGAGATGGAGAGCAAATATTTTGTTTATTTATTTATTAGTTAATTATTATTATTATTATTAATATTATTGTATTGGGGTTGAATCCAGGGGTGCTTTACCATTGAGCTACATCCCAATCCCTTTTTAGTTTTTGAGACAGGGTCTCTTTAAATTGCTTTGGGCCTAGTTGAGTTTCTGAGTCTGGGGTTTAATTTATGTACACCTGCTTTAGTCATGAGTCACTGGGAGTAACAGCAGGCACTAGCATTTCCAATCAAAAATTTTACACACACACACACACACACACACACACACACACACACACACAAATAGAATGAGGAGAATAATATTTATAGAGCTAAGTGTGCTGCTCATCATTATTAATTACTTATCAAAAGAGTTGGTAGTCTTTATGTATGCATGTATTTATTTATTTGGTACTGGGGACTGCAATATTCCTGCCTCAGCCTCCTGAGATACTAGCGCATCACAGGTGTGCACCACTGTGCCTGGCTTTTTTCACATTTTTATTAGTGCATTATAATTTTATATAATGATGGGATTTGTTACATATTTGTATATGCACAAAAAATAACAATATAATTTAGCCAATGTTACTCCTTAGTACTTCCCCCACCCTCCACTTTTTCCCTTTTCTCTCCTGATCTACCTTACAGTTAGGAGATGCACCCCCCCCTTTTTTTTTCATTTGTCCTCTCCAGTTTACATATATGAGACAAACATACAACCTTGACCTTCTGATTTTGATTTATTTCAGTTAATATAATCATGTCTAGTTCCATCAACTTTTCTTGCAAATGCCATATTCCATTTTTCTTTATGGCAAATAAAATTCCCTTGTGTTTGTATATTGCATTTTTCTTATCCATTCACTTAATAGCACCTTGGCTGGTTCCATAGTTTGGCTATTGTGAATTGTGCTGCTACAAACGTAGGTAAGCCTGTGTCAGTGTAGTAAGTTGACTTTAATTCTTCAAGATAAATACTGAGGAATGGTATAGCTCAGTCACATGGTAGAATGGTAGATTCATGCCTAATCTTTTGAGGAACATCCATACGGATTTCCATAGTGGTTGTTTTAATTTACAGTCCAACCAACAGTGTTAAAATGTGCCTATATATGCTCTCCAACATTTGTTATTATTTTTATACTTTTTTTTTTTTTTTTGGTGGTGGTGCTGGGGATTGAACTTGTGCATGGAAGGCAAACACTCTACCAATGAAATATTATTTTATTTATTTGGAGTCACTGATTACAGGCATGTGCTACAATACCTGGCTATTATCTGTATTCTTGATGACTGCCATTCTAACGGGTGTGAGTTGAAATCTCAGTGTAGTTTTGATTTGCATTTCCATGATTGCTAATGATTTGAGCAATTTGTGCTGTATTTGTTCAATATTTGTATTTTTTTGAGAAGTATCTGTTTGGTTCTTTTGTTCATGTATTAATTTTTGGGTTATTTGATTTTTTTTTTTCTTTTTTTAAGTTGTTGATGGACCATTATTTTTTATGTGGTACAGAGAATTCGAATCCAGTCCCTCACACATGGTAGGCAAGTGCTCTTATCACTGAGCCACAAGCCCAGCTCCAGTTATATGATATTTTGCTATAAACTTTTCTAAGCTCTTTTTATAGTTTTGATATGCATCCTGTGTCAGAAGTGCAGCTAGCAAGGATTTTCTACCATTTTGTAGGTTCTTACTTTACATTTCCTGTTGTTTTTCTTGCAGGAGCTTTTTAATTTGATGCTGCCCCATTTATCAACACTGGGCATTATTTCCTGAGCTTTAGGTGTCTTATTGAGAAAATCCTGTCCTCTGCTTGAAAGGTGCAGTGGTTTGTTTTGTTTTGTTTTCTTGTGGTGCTGGGGATTGTACCAGAGTCTTGTGAATGTGAGGCAAGCACTCTACCAACTGAGCTATATCCCCAGCCCCACGGTGTAGTATTGACCCTGTAGTTTCTAAGCTTTTGCGGCCACAAGCTAAGGAATACCAGGAGCCATCTGACTACAGAAAATGCAAAGAATGAGTCTGTTGGAGCCCTGAGAGGTTGGAAGGCTCTGCCATCACGTTGATATTTATGCAGTCACACACGCACACACTAAAGATCTTGGACTTAGGTCATCCATTACTATAAGAGAATAATATCTTTTTATTTATTTTGTTAAGTTCATAGTTTTTTTTTTTTCAGCAGCTGTTGGAAACTAGACTTTCTTGCACCTGAAATCTTCTATGCGATCAAATTTGCATCATGCTAATGCAATCAATATTAAGTGATAGTGGTCAGAGCAGTAAGAAAAAATCTGCTGCAAAGCGTGATTGAAGCGCCCC
>CM046675.1:1416172-1431637 GCA_025594165.1 Tamias sibiricus | reverse complement strand
GTAATCCCAGAACTTGGGAGGCTGAGGCAGGAGAATCCAGAGTTCAAAGCCAGCCTCAGCAATGGCGAGGATAGTAGGAACTCAGTGAGGACCCTGTCTCTAATAAATACAAAAGGGCTGGGGATGAGGTCCAGTGGTCAAGTGCCCCTGAGTTCAATCCCCAGTACAAAAAAAAAAAAAAAAAAATAGAAGCCCTGCTCTTTAAAACATTCTTAATAAAATACTTCAATAAAAAGAAATTTAAAAAAAAAGTGAAATCCAGCAAAAGGAAAAGATGCACTAGAAGAATAGTCAATCAAAGAAGAAATTAACTTAAAGAAAAACCAGAAATAAAATTAGAATGACAGGGGGAAATAAAAATATTTTGTAATAATAACATTGAATGTAAATTGCCTAATACCATCAATCAAAAGACTTAGACAGTCATATTGGATTGAAAAATGATAAATCAATTATGGTAGCTTCAAGAGACTCACCTCATAGGCAAAGAATATCCACAGACTGAAGGTAAAAAGGGATGAAGAAAAAACATTACATGAAGCTTGAAAACAAGCAGGAGTTTCTATCATAGCAGAAAAACTGTACTTCAATCCAATGTTAACCAGAATGGACATCATTCAAGCCAAAGTTACATCAGAAATGGATGTATACATCAACAAGACATAACAATTTTAAATATTTATGCCACAAACAATAGATCATCTAGATATATCAAACATAACACTTCTCAATTTCAAACCTCAATAGACCACAATAATCCTGGCTGAATTTAACATTCCTGTTTCAACCACTAAATAGATCATCTAAATAAAACTAAATAAAGAAGCTATAGAACTAAAAAAAAAAAAATTGATAATTTAGAGTTAACAAGCATATTCTAGAATATTTTATCCATAATGACTGAATACACTTTCTTCTCAGCAGGACACAGATTCTACACTAATATAAAAAATATTATGTAAGCTATCACATATGTTGGCATGCAATTGTAATATTGCCTTAGTATGTTTTTAGGTTCTGTAGGGTTATTTTGATAGCTCCCTTTATATTGATATTAATTTCTGTGTTCTTGCTTTTTTCTTGATCAGACTTTTTCTGACATTTATCAAATTTCTGATATATTTGTTTTCTCTATCTAATATTCTTCTGCTCCTTCTCTTATTTTTTCTTCCTAGTTCAATTGAAAACAATTGATACTTAATCTAGTTTCTTTCTTTTTTTTTATATATTTATTTATTTACTTTATGTAAGCTGCCTGGTACCGTAACCCGGGATGAAACTCTCGGAGGCAGAGTTAAGCTTTTACTACTTTTACTTCTACTTTCTTAGAGCTTAGAGAGGGAAAGAAAGATTTTTCTTAGAGAGGGAAAGAAAGATTTTTCTTCTTAGCTTAGAAAGAAAGATAGAGCTTAGCTTAGAGAAAGATTAGAGCTTCTTTCTTCTCTCTTCTTTCTTCCTTTCTTCTTCTTTCTTCTTTCTTCTGTCTTCTGTCTTCTGTCTTCCTCAGGAGTCTCGGCCTAACTCTGACCAATCATTACTTCTTCTATCTGGTTTCTCTTCTGTCTTCTATCTGGTTTCTCTTCTGTAACCGCTCTGCCTATGTTCTGGCCGCTCTGATTCTTCTGACCGACCGAGTGACTGCCCGGCTGACTGAATTCTCCGTTCTCCTAACTCGGACCGCTTTCACCCGGTTATATACCTTCAGGTTTGCGGGTGCCTACAGGTGCGTCACATACATATCAGGCGGAACCCATGGCTTCCAGCTAGCTACAACAGCCCTTCCCAATTAGGGCTCCTCCATATTCCTTCCCTTTAGTTTAAAAAGGTGCTTTAATTCTATTTTCTCTATTTTATTTTTATTTTTTTTTGTCCCTACCTAGCTTTTCACCTTTTATTTTGAAAGGGTGGATATTTGAGCCCTTTGAGAAGGTGCTGTGGCTTTAAGGAAGTCTACTGCTGAGGAGCAACTAACGCACTTAGTTAAGCACAATTGTATAAGCGGCTTTGACTTTGTTTTTTTTTTTTTTTCTCCTCGTCTTTATTTTTCTTTTTATGGCTTTCTTGCCAAAGCTCAATGGCTTTTTTTCTGCATGGTTTTTACCATGCTATTTAATTCTCTATTTTCTTTTTAAGCTCATGGCTTTTTTCTTTATACTAAAGCTCAAGGCTTTTTCTCTATATTTTTTTTATGGCTTTTGGCCGGCTACTCTGCTTCGGCTTTGGCCGGCTTGCTTCGGCTTTTCGCTGGCTTTACTCTGCTTCAGCTTAATTCTTACTTCTTCTATCTGGTTTCTCTTCTGTCTTCTATCTGGTTTCTCTTCTGTAACCGCTCTGCCTACGTTCTGGCCGCTCTGATTCTTCTGACCGACCGAGTGACTGCCCGGCTGACTGAATTCTCCGTTCTCCTAACTCGGACCGCTTTCACCCGGTTATATACCTTCAGGTTTGCGGGTGCCTACAGGTGCGTCACATACATATCAGGCGGAACCCATGGCTTCCAGCTAGAAAGCATTTTATTGGCATATAATTTCTTCCTTGACCTGTGAGATATTCATAAGTGTGACATATAATTTTCAAATAACTGACATGTTGGTGGGAGGGTGAATATATCTTGAAGTGATTAATTTCTAATGTAAAAATGATGCAGAAAACACAGTCTGCATGATTAGAAATTTTTTAAGTAATGAAAATGTTTTTGAGCCGGGCGTGGTGGTGCATGCCTGTAATCCCAGCACTTGGGAGGCTGAGGCAGGAGGATCGATTGTGGTACCAAGAGTTCCTGTAAATGTAGCTGTTCCCAAAATAATTGCTGTTCATTGATAGGTATTTTTCTGTTTTGTTCTCAATGTTTTGAGAGATAGTAGAACAGCCTTTAAGGCATAAACTATTTGTTATGTTCTGGCCATGTATAATTTGATTTGGTTTAGCAATAGGTATACCCATGCCTGCTGTTAAGATTATAAGCATTAAAATAAAAAGTCCCAACAGCATAGAAAAAGGGTCCCATGGTTTCAGTTTCCCACAAGTGTGGTTTTGCAACCACTTCATCCTCACTGTGACCTTGTCAGACAGCAGGAGGGGGAACACCTTCACCAAGATGGGCCCTTGGGGGCTGTTCACAGAACAAATGCTTGCATCATTCACTCAGTCTTGAACCTAATTGCCCTCAGGACTGGAAAGACCTACCCAGAGCAGCTCTTGAGCCTGCAACATGTTTGAAATGGAAGGCATCTTTCTATGATGAATGTGAACAGCAGGGGGATTGCAACAACACCACAAATGTTAACCTCCACGCTGAATGCTTGCAGGGAGAGGGAATCTATCATTCCACTGTGGTGCAAGCTATGGGTCCACCAAACTATTTCAAGGGGTGGCTCTGTGCTTTAAGAGCCTGGAGGAAGTTACCAGCTAGGAGAGGTACACTTTTTTTTTTTTTTGGAGGTACCAGGGGTGAACTCAGGGGCTGACCACTGTGCTATTAAGAGGGTCCCTGGCCTCGCCATTGGAAGTTACCAGCTCAGGGAGAGGTACAGGTACACTTTCTATGCAGGGCCTAAGGCAGAAAGACCTTGAAGACTTGCTGCAGTTTATTGATAAAGTAGACAAGATGAAGTAAAGGGCCAAGTTGAAGGTGGAGCCTGAGGCCTTTGAGGAGCCATTGTATGGCAGCAGGGGGAGCTCTCCGCTTGTTGGGCATGTGGAGGAACAAGGCATTTCCAGCGAGAATGCCCAGAGCCTCCACAAATTACTTTCTGAACTAAGAAGGCTTGCAAACAGCTAGTCAGAGACTGCAAAAAATATGCCCCTTTCCCCCCTATTGGCCCTTTGCAACCTGCTGGGGTTTCACTCCACAGCCTCCACAGGAGAAACCACAAGAAAAGGTCATCTCACTTCTCCTTAAATGCTTTGGAATTATGGATATTCCCAAGTCTATTAAAACTGACAACAGGCCAGCCTATACTAGCAAGACATTTCAGGTGGTTTGCAATGATTGATATATACAGCACTCAAATGGGATCTCCTATAACCCTCAGGCTTAAGGCATCATACAAAGAACACAGAAGGAAGGGCTGGGGTTGTGGATCAGCAGCAGAGTGCTTGCCTAACATTTGTGAGGCACTGGGTTCAAATCTCAGCACCACATGAAAATAAATAAGGAAAATAATGGTTACAATTTAAAAAAATAATAATAAAAAAAAAAAAACACAAAAAGAATTAAAGACAAAAATGGGGGAAAACTATACCAAGTCCCCTTGTGAAGCCTTGACAAAAACCTTATTTACTTTAAATTTTCTTTCAATTTCAAAATTTTCTACAGAAACAGAAGCCCTTAAACATTGGCTCCCCCTCAGAGGGCCATCCCATGGAAAGATCCCATAACAAATGCATAGAATGGTCCAGAGCCCCTCCTAAAAATGAGTAGAGGGTTTGCTTATGTTAACAGGAGCCTCACCCCTTCTGGGTGCCTGCCAGAAAAGTCAAGCCCTGGACACTCAGATCCGCCAACCAAGAAGATGAAGGAACTCACTCTGGAGAAAAAAAAAAAAAAAAAACCCACAAGGAAAAGACTCAACAATGAGAACAGACCTCATGTAAAGTAACCTGGGGTGATATTAAAGGTCTTGTTGACCAAGCCACCAGATTGGACCCTTTGGCTGGTGGCAACCTCATCCCTGGTCCTATGATGGTGGTCCTATTGTGTGCAGCACTCACTGCTACCAGTGAAGCCTCCCACATGGCAAATTGGGCACTGGTCACTAGGCCACCACTTTTAGCAGTGGACAATTGGGAAGGAGCCCTAGCTAAGCTCTTTTCCAATAATTCCAACCTTATTGATCCTGAATTAGCTGTACAAGTAACAACCATACAGTGGAATACCAGCATTCCCAGCGTACAGTGGAATGCCAGCATTGCCTACTCTGCCAATTTGTTTCTCCACAGTTGATAATGAGACTTATAATCAGGACAGTCCCCTTTGCTTTCCTCTTGCCAATGAAACATATTGTAGATAAATATAACAACTCAAATGTTGGACTGTCTCTCACTGACCTTAGAGTTATAGTTAATGCTACCTATAGCCATAGACCTCCTCACAACAAATGCAAAATCCCTTGCTGCCAATATGCCCAACTATGCTTTTTGGAAAGCCCCCATCAGATAATGATAGCATCCCATTGAATCAATGTCATGGCCATACCTTATCTCCTCAATAAGAGAGAATTTCTCCAGGGAAGAACAACACCCATGTGCCTGGAATACCTCAGCTCCCTGGAATGTTAATGTCATGCCCAAAATCCATATGGGCTACTGCAGGAACTACTACATGGGACAATCTGTTACCAACCATTATACAGGAAATCAATATGGTACGACAGATATCACAACAATATTTCTGGCTGCCAGACCCATCAAATGGGCAGTGGCTGGCTAGATAATTGGGTCAATGTTACAAGGCCCTAACCATGAATTTACCTTTGTCCTAAATTGTACCAATGCCCACTATACACAAGCTTGTGCTGAGCAACCCTTTGCTATGCTAATAATCAAGGATACTAATGGCACAAATACCTCTCATACAGAAATCCCTAGTACAGCCAATACATCCTGCTGGCTCACAAATTGTCTAACTCCTGTTATGAAAGCTAAACATGTTTATCCTCAGAGTGCCCCCAGCAAACTGGCTTCCAGTGAACCTGTCCAGAGAGTGGAGAAGTCCATGGGAATTGGAGATGAAGAATCTTCTGAATGAGATCCTGTACCGGACAAGGCATAAAACTGGCCTCATCATCACTGGGATTATTGCCCTGGTGGCCACCATCGCTGTCACAGCCACTGCCACTGCTTCACTCACTCAGGGTATCAAGACTGCTCAGACTGTAACCAATTTGTCTACTTCCAAGGCAGAAGCCTTTGCCATTCAAAATGACTTAAATAAACTGTCCCAAGCCACTATTTTTGTCATCCAGCAAAAACTAGACCTCCACCAGGAACAACTAAACATACTGTTTATGCTGCAAAGGCTCACTTATGACCCTGAATTTCAAAGTATTTGTGTCACACAATTTCCTATATCTAAAGATTAACCTTACACTTTTTCAATTTTTCCCAGTATACTAAGGGCACTTAGAATGCTATGACTATGCAAAACATTACTAAGGCAGTTGTCAGACACAATGAGACTAAAGTGTCTATCTTAACACCTCCTGTTTCCTCCAGGGATTAGCTGAACATGAGAAATACCTGATAGATATTTTAACTCATCCTTATAATGCTATTATCCTGGATTTATTATTTGTGGTGGTAATAATTTTTTCTTGTGTTGTGAGACACTTACACAACCATGTGAAGACCACCAAACAAACAAACAAACAAAAACAGCAAAGCTAGCTGAAGACCTCATGGCACAGTGAGAGGCATGAACTGTGGGGACAGGTGCATGGAGTACTGCATATGTGGCATACGTTAAGGGCACCTGAGTGGCAAACCATTCCCTGTGCTAGGCGCATCTGTGGCAAACCACTTACCCTGTAGGCACAGTTCTGGGCATAAGACTATGTCTTGCAGTCACAGCACTTGCTCCAGGGCCCTCTCCTCAATTGGTTTGCACAAGGACAGTTGGCTAAAAATTGTATTGGTGGCTGCCTATAATCTACTTAGCTACTGCCCAAGTATAATCAGACCTTCTTCTACCTTGGTCTCTGGAGGTCTTGAGTCAGGACTTAGCAGCCACACTCTCCTCTACCTTGTTCTGCAGACCTCATTGCTGGATGAGAGAGAACCAACTCACTATTTGAAGCCTCCACCACGTCTCATTATTAGCATTCACAGTGCACCTTTGAGAGCTGTGGCTCCTCTGATTTTAGGGGGTGCAAAGGGAAGGGGCCCCTGCTTTTCATGTAAGAAGTGAGGGAATACACTTTTTTTTAATGCCAATATTACTCCATAAATACAAAGTGCAATAATAATACTGCCTCGAGAGAGAGAAGGGAGCTCCAACAAGGCAGGGTCAAAAGGAGCCCACTGTTTCCCTCCTGCTGCTGGACAGAGATTTGTTTCCTTTCCAGTTGTTAGACAGCAATAAAAGAAACATAGCCAGGTGCAGTGGCACACACCTGTAATCCCAGTTACTCAGGAGACTGAGGCAGAAGGATCACGGGTTCAAAGCCGGCCTCAGAAAAGTGAGGTGCTAAGAAACTCAGTGAAACACTGTCTCTAAATTAAATACAAAATAGGGCTGGGGATGTGGCTCAGTGGCAGATGCCCCTGAGTTTAATCCCAGTACCCAAAAAATAAATAAAAGAAAAGGAAAGAAAAGTAGGGTCCCAGGAGTTTGAGGTCACCTTTCAATAGATCTCCCCAAAGCCTTGACTCTAGAACTTAAATACATTAAAAGCAAACATCTTATTTTGCAACAGCCTCTGACTTAGTAAGCAGGCTCTATGTCTCTTTCCTCCTTTGATGTGACATATTGGGAGAGATTTTTTTGTTTTTTGTTTGTTTGTTTTTTTTTTGTGGTACCAGGGATTGAACTCAGGGCACTTGACCACTGGGTCACATCCCCAGCCTTTTTTATATTTTATTAGAGACAGGGTCTCACTGAGTTGCCAAGTGCCCTGCCATTGCTGAGGCTGGCTTTGAACTCGTGATCCTCCTGCCTCAGGGCTCTAAGTGCCTGGCCAAAGTGCTGGGATTACAGGCGTGTGCCACCGTGCCCGGCTTGGGAGAGTTTTAACACCATTCTAATGCATTTTATGTTTACAGATACTTTTGCAAAAGTTTGTACCATCTAACAACAGGTCCAGACTTGCCTTAGAGAAAAAGACTATCAATGCCTATAGGTCACCTTCTTCTTTCTCGATAACTGCTACACAATATGGCATAGAACCAAGGCATCCACCTCTAATAGACATATTAGTTATCTAGCTAGGTTATAAGCCACTCCAAAGCTCTTTAGATCATGGCTGGGCTGGTTGTCAATTCCAGCTTGGCTTAACTGGGTTTTCCTGGTACAAGAGGTTAGCAGATGGCTGATCATGACACAGGGCACCTTCTCATCTACATATATCCTCCTCCAATAGGTTAATGGGGGCTTGTTAACATGGAGAAGGTTTGAGAAACAAAACCCAAAGAAATCAAGACCTTTAGAAACTAGGCACCAGGCTACACACTTTCATAGTTGACTAGGCTGGGGATGTGGCTCATGGTTGAATTCAATCCCCCCGGTACCCCACCTGGAAAAACTCTAACAAGGAGATGAAATTGCCATAATGATATCCAACATACTTAATTTAGTAGTTAATACTGAGGCATTATAAAGAATCATTACACAAATTTTTGATATGATATTTATAAATATCTATTCACTGGAAGAATATCCTCTTATATTCCACATACTTCTATGTGCTTGGTGTCAATAACCCCAATTTAAAAACTTGCAAGATCTACAAGACACAATAAATTATCAGGAACAGCCTCAGAAACCATTGAATGAGCAGAAATTGTGATTTGTTCTACAACACATTCGATCTTGATTTCTGATTGAGATTTTGATTCTAGTTGGTGCCTTGTAGTTAGAAGAAATGGAGAAAAAAGATGGAATTGGAATCTCAATGAACACTGCTAATAAAAGAGTTCATAGATGCTTTGGTAACCTGCTGGCTATTCCTTACACGGGGACAAAGCCCCAAATACATCCAAGCCTTTATGCCCAACTTTCCAGTCTTCAATTTCTTTCCAAATGTAAAAGCACTCAATCAGCTAATTTGTAAAAGAGGACAGGTAGCTGATGACCAGCTCTTATGTGAGAAATAAAGACATCATGTTCCTGTGGCTCAATGGAAAATTAAGAACATACAAAATACCCTCAAAATATGTTCCACCAGAGAAACTTTGGCTTCTCACAGCATTTGCCAGCACAGCCCCAAGGGCTTTCTTGACTTTTACTCATTTTGTGTCTCTTTCCTCCCTACCTCACATGTGTGCATATGTTAACTTTGAAAATTCCCTCATTAAAAATAATTCTAAGCCAGGTTTAGTGACACATTACTGTCATCCCAGTGGCGTGGGAGGCTGAGGCAGTAGGATCATGACTTGGAGGCCAGCCTCAGCAATTTAACAAGGCCCTCAGCAATTCAGTGAGACCCTGTCTCTGAATAAAATACAAAATAGATCTGGGGATGTGGCTAAATGGTCAAGTGCTCCTGAGTTCAATTCCTAGTACCAAAAAAAACAAACAAACAATTCTACCTCATGTTGAGGTGAAAATGAAACTAAGACAACCAAATGCCAAGCAAGTCACAGAACATCTTACTTGATAAAATCAAAAGCCAAAGGCTTTGATGGGAACCTCAGAAGACACCAATATCTACAGGCCAGATAGGCAGAGAATGGGCCCCCAATCTACACCAAACCACATTCATGCAATGCAAGAGGGGATAGAAAAACCATCCAGCAAAAGGCCCCCGAGCAGAGGACTGTGGATGGCAAGGGATCAGGTATCTTGAAACTAAAAAACAAGAGTGATCAGAAATTTGATGACAGTAGATATTCTTCTGTGTAATCCAGGTTGCTTAGTAAAAAATGATAAACTATTTCCTTAATACCTTGTTAAATCATACATTATCAGAAGTAATTTCAAGCAAAGAGGATATCTCTGTGTCTAGCATGAGGGGAAGGGTTCCTCAGGAAATACCACATAGCTCCCATCTTGAAAGAGCTGGGATTAAAGAAAAAATCTAGCCTGGCACGTTGGCACAGGCCTGTAGTCTCCTGTGGCTAGGGAGGCTGAGGCAGGAAGATCAGGAGTTCAAAGACATTCTCAGCAATTTAGTGAGGGCCTAAGCAACTAAATAAAATTCAACTCTAAATAAAATTTCAAATAGGGCTGGGGATGGGGCTCAGTGTTTGAGTGCCCCTGAGTTCAATCCCTGGTACCAGGAAAAACAACAACAAAAAAAAAAAAAAAAAAAAAAAAAAAAAAGGAAAAGAAAAGAAACAAAACATATTTACATATTAATCAGGATTTCAAAGCTGCCTGATGGAGCTGATGCTGACACTCAGAACAGTAGGGGGCGCTTCAATCACGCTTTGCAGTAGATTTTTTTCACTGCATTAACCACTATCACTTCATATTTATTACATTAGCATAATGCAAATTTGATCACATAAAAGATTTCAGTTGCAAGAAAAACTAGTTTGCTACTTCTGCTGAAAAAAAAATTTATGAACTTATCAGAATAAATAATAGGATATTATCCTCTTACAGTAATTACACTACATTAAAAAATAATAATAAGACAATCTTGGTTCTTCCAGACAACTTATTTCTAACTCACCTTCTCATATGGGGGTGTTTCCGAGAGACTCAAAGACCTGGAATGGTGGTGGTGACATCATCTTAACCCTGAAGTATCTGGACAATATTCTAATTTGGACCCTTGTATGTCTATGCTTTGAATGCAATGACTCATTGCTTATAAATATCATTGTGTTCCTGCCTGTAAAACGCTTAGAAACGATATCATAAGCAATTTCCAAAATCATCACTTTCAACACACCTAACATAGACCCATTTATCACATATATCCACATTCAGAAAGCAAGGGAGAAGGGGTGGGGGAGGAGACAGTTCCTTGTGGGGGGAAAAAGGGCATACATTAATTAAGTTGGTTTAAGAAAGATTTTAATCAGTAGAAGACTACTGGACGCACGCCTGAAAAAGAGTGATCTAAACTCAACTTCAATTTCTACAGAGGCAAGTGCCCCTGAGTTGATTATTTTAAAGCCAATGTAAAAATAAAATAAAACAAAAAGAGAACCAGAGGTTTAATAGTGTCAAGGAAGTACCTTTTTTGTACCAGGGATTGAACTCAAGGGCACTCAACCACTGAGCCACACACCAGACCAATTTTGTATTTTATTTAGAGACTTAAAAATTAAACAAAACTCATTTTTACAAAGTGTGATGGTCTTTGATATATTCTTGTTTATTTTCAAATCATATTCTCCCTTCTTTACCGGGGATTGAACTAAATTATAAGAAAATTCTTCAAGATCCATAGAACTGATTCTCCCTATACTTCTCCCTATTTTAAAAACATGTATACAGAAGACAATTTTTTAAAAATATTTATTTATTTACTTTAGTTGTACACAATGCAATGCATTTATGTTTATGTGGTGCTGAGATCAAACCCGGGCCGCACACGTGCAAGGCGAGCACTCTGCCGCTGAGCCACAACCCCAGCCCAAAGACAAATTTTTTAATGGTCAGACATTGCCTCTTCCACCTCCAAGGGTCACAGGACTTGAGGCTGGATTCATTAAGCCACCCACCCCATCTTCTCCTCTTGAATGTGTGCAGAGGGGCACTGTGACATTGTCTTCTGGGAAACATTCTCATTTTCTCTTTTGGGCATTACACATTTTGTTTTTCAAGAAGATTCTTTAGGTCATCCTATAGAAGATTTTATGCTCCTTGGCATTGACTCATATTTACAATAAATTTCTATTTGATCCATGTGAGAATCTGAGTCAAATCATATTTTGGAGGTCTCCTACTAGAAATATGTTATCTATTACATCTCAGGGTTTTGTTTATTGTTTTTTTTTTCCCTCTTCTATTAACATTAGAAAATATTGCTGCTGAATAGTTTTTTTCTTAGCATTTATTAGGTATCTTTATTTTACTTCTTATATAACATGTAGTCAGGAAATGACAACTTTCATAGTTGAAACAAAACCCCAGGGGGCCAGGCGCAGTTGTGCATGCCTGTAATCCCAGCACTTTGGGAGGCTGAGGCAGGAGGATCAAGAGTTCAAAGCCAGCCTCAGCAGCAGCAAGACACTTAGCAACTCAGTGAGACTCTGTCTCTAATAAAATACAAAAAGGGCTGGGGATGTGACCCAGTGGTCAAGTGCCCCTGAGTTCAATCCCCGGTACCCACACACACACACACACACACACACACACACACACACACAAAAAAAAAAAAAAAAAAAAAAAAACCCAGGGAAGGATCTGTACTGAATGTCATTTGGTAAGACTACCAGCTATTTTGACAAGTAATTATTCATGGTGAGCAGCACACTTAGCTCTATAAATATCATTCTCTCTTTTTTTTTTTTTTTTTTTTTGGTAGTGCTGGGAATTGAGCTCAGGGCCTTATGCATTCAAGACAGGCATTCTACCAACTGATCTACATCCCCAACCCCTCATTCTTCTCATACTAAATAAAAAAAATACTCATATGCTGGGTGCATGGCACTCATATGCTCGGGGGTACAGTGGCACATCAAAGCCTACCTGGTAATACCAGTGGCTCTAAATAAAAAAAAAAAAAATAGGGAGGCTGAGGCAGGAGGAATATGAGTTCAAAGCCTACCTCAGAAAAAGTGAGGCCCTAAGCAACTCAATGAGTCACTTAGCAACTCAGTGAGACCCTGTCAAAAAAGGGCTGGGGATGTGACCCAGAGGACGAGTGCCCCTGAGTTCAATCCCTGGTACCACAAAAAAAAAAAAAAAAAAAAAAAAATAGGGCTAGGGATGTGGCTCAGGAGTCAAGTGACCCTGGGTTCAACCCTGGCCCCCACAAAAACAAATTAATTAATTAATTAATTAATTAAATATATATATTTTATATATTTATATTTAACTAAACTTGTAAAAGTAGAAAAAGATGTATAATCACAAGATCTGATATGGTAGGGATATGGTAGGAAATGTGATGCAAAATGTAGTTTTTGTCTTCTTACATCCATAGCAATATTCCAAACACTGCTGCTGGGTCAAATATAAGTTTATTAAAATATAAATATAATTTTATTGGAAATGTTAGTGCCTGCTGTTAATCCCAGAGACTCTGGAGGCTGAGGCAGGAGAAGAATGAAAGTTCAAACCCAGACTCAGCAACTCACTGAGGCCCTAAGCAACTCATTGAGACCCTGTCTATAAATAAAACACAAAATATATCTGGGGATGGAGCTCAGTGCTCAAGTGCCCCTGAGGTCAATCACCAGTTTAAAACAAGAAATTACAGCATATTTACATATTAATCAGAATTCCAAAGCTGACTGATGGAGCTGCTGTTGGCACTCAGAACAGTAGGGGGCGCTTCAATCATGCTTTGCAGCAGATTTTTTCACTGCTCTGACCACTATCACTTAATATTGATTGCATTAGCATGATGCAAATTTGATTGCATAGAAGATTTCAGGTGTAAGAAAGTCTAGTTTCCTACTGCTGCTGAAAAAAAAAATTATGAACTTAACAAAATAAATAAAAAGATATTATTCTCTTTTAGTAATGGGTGACCTAAGTCCAAGATCTCCAGTGTGAGCGTGTGTGACTGTATGAATATCAACATGATGGCAGAGCCTTCCAAACTCTCAGGGCTCCAACAGACTCATTCTTTGCATTTTCTGTAGTCAGATGGCTCCTGGTATTCTTTAGCTTGTGGCTGCAAAAGCTTAGAAACTACAGGGTCAATACTACACCGTGGGGCTGGGGATATAGCTCAGTTGGTAGAGTGCTTGCCTCACATTCACAAGACCCTGGTTCAATCCCCAGCACCACAAGAAAACAAAACAAAATAAACACTGCACCTTTCAAGCAGAGGACAGGATTTTCTCAATAAGACACCTAAAGCTCAGGAAATAATGCCCAGTGTTGATAAATGGGACAGCATCAAATTAAAAAGCTCCTGCAAGGGAAACAACAGGAAATGTAAAGTAAGAACCTACAAAATGGTAGAAAATCCTTGCTAGCTGCACTTCTGACACAGGATGCATATCAAAACTATAAAACGAGCTTAGAAAACTTTATAGCAAAATATCATATAACTGGAGCTGGGCTTGTGGCTCAGTGATAAGAGCACTTGCCTACCATGTGTGAGGCACTGGATTCAATTCTCTGTACCACATATAAAATAATGGTCCATCAACAAATAAAAAAAAAAATCAAATAACCCAAAAATTAATACATGAACAAAAGAACTAAACAGATACTTCTCAAAAAAAATACAAATATTGAACAAATACAGCACAAATTGCTCAAATCATTAGCAATTAGGAAAATGCAAATCAAAACTACATTGAGATTTCAACTCACACCCGTCAGAATGGAAGTCAGCAAGAATACAAATAATAGCCAGGCATTGTAGCACATGCCTGTAATCAGTGACTCCAAATAAATAAAATAATACCTCAGTTGGTAGAGTGTTTGTCTTCCATGCACAAGTTCAATGCCCAGCACCACCAAAAAAAAAAAAAAAAAAAGCATAAAAATAATAACAAATGTTGGAGAGCATATATAGGCACATTTTAACACTGTTGGTGGGATTGTAAATTAAAACAACCACTATGGAAATCCTTATGGATGTACCTCAAAAGATTAGGCATGAATCTACCATTCAACCATGTGACTGAGCTATACCATTCCTCAGTATTTATCTTGAACAATTAAAGTCAACTTACTACACTGACACAGGCTTACCTACGTTTGTAGCAGCACAATTCACAATAGCCAAACTATGGAACCAGCCAAGGTGCCATCAAGTAAATGGATAAGAAAAATGCAATATATATACACAAGGGAATTTTATTTGCCATAAAGAAAAATGGAATATGGCATTTGCAGGAAAAGTGATGGAACTAGACATGATTATATTAACTGAAATAAATCAAAATCAGAAAGTCAAGGTTGTATGTTTTTCTCATATATGTAAACTGGAGAGGAGAAATGAAAAAAAAGGGGGGGGGCTGCATCTCCTAACTGTAAGGTAGATCAGGAGAGGAAAGGGAAAAAGTGGAGGGTGGGGGAAGTACTGAGGAGTAACATTGGCTAAATTATATTGTTATTTTTTGTGCATATACAAATATGTAACAAATCCCATCATTATATAAAATTATAATGCACCAATAAAAATGTGGAAAAAGCCAGGCACAGTGGTGCACACCTGTGATGCTAGTATCTCAGGAGGCTGAGGCAGGAATATTGCAAACCCCGGTACCAAATAAATAAATACATGCATACATAAAGACTACCAGCTCTTTTGATAAGTAATTATTAATGATGAGCAGCACACTTAGCTCTATAAATATTATTCTCCTCATTCTATTTGTGTGTGTGTGTGTGTGTGTGTGTGTGTGTGTGTGTGTGTGTGTGTGCTGGGGATTGAACACAGGGCCTTATGCATTAGAGACAGGCACTTTACCAATTGAACAAAATTCCCAGCCCCTCATTCTTATTATTCTAAATTAAAAATAAGTACTCTTATGTCAGGCAAGATGGCGCACACCTGTAATCCCAGTGGTTCAGGAGGATCATGAGTTCAAAGCCAGCCTCATCAACAGCAAGGCCCTAAGCAACTCACTGAGACCCTGTCTCTATATAAAATAAAAAATAAATCAAGTGCCCCTGAAATTAATGTCTGGCCCCACACACACACTGTGCCCCCCCCCAAAAAA